>VMDO01001176.1:67423-226328 GCA_007922755.1 Pedetes capensis
CTCTCTTACCTCTCTCTCCCTCTCTCCCCCTCCCTCTCTCCTTCTCTCACCTCTATTTCTCTCCCTCTCTCTCTCTCTCTCTCTCTCTCTTTCTCCCTCTTCCCCCTTCCTCCCCCTGCCCTTCTCTCTTCCTCCCCTCTCTTCCTCCCTCTCTCCTCTCTCCTCTCTCTACTCTCTCTTCTCTTTCTCCCTCTTCTCTCTTTCCCTCTCCCTCTCCCTCTCCCTTTACCTCCCTCCTCCTCTCCAGTTCACCATGATGTAAGCTGCTCTACTCTTCCACGTCATCCCCACCATAAGGAACTGAAACTAATGAAACTGTGATTCAAAGTAAGTTTTTTTCTCTTTTAAATTGTTCTCTCAGCTCTTTTGGTCACAGCTATAGAAAGCTAATTAACACAAATAGGCAGAACACAGAGGATATTTAGGGCAGTGCAACCATTCTGTGTGATACTGAAATGGTGGATATATGCCATTATCTGCCAAAACTTACAGAATGCACAAAACCAAGAATGAATCCTATTTACTATGAACCCTGGATCTTGGGTGATAATGATATGTTAATGTCAGTACTCTGACTGTAAAAAACAAACAAAAAAAGTACTACTGTGGTGGAAGGTTGTTGATAACAGAAGTTGTGCATGTGTGATGGCAGGGTGCATGTGAAATCTCCCCGTACTTTCTCCTCAATTTTAAGTGTTCATTCTAAAGATTAGTGCTCATTTTAAAAAATGAATAAAAATATAAAAGCACTAGGATATAAATGAAGGGGCTGGGATTTAGCTCAGTTGGTAGAACGCCACTCTGCAGTCTCTGAGGTCCTGAGTTCAATTCCCAGCACTGCAAAAATGGGAGAAGGACATGGCAACCCACTCCCAAGGCAATCCTGAAACAATCTGCCATTGAAAACCCTATGAGGGTCTCTATGAGTCAGACATGATTCGACGGCACCTAACAACAACAACAGGATATATGAGAATAAATATTTAGAATATTAAATAGTCTCAATTTTTGAGTATTTGAGTATGCATTACAGAAAAGGACTTTGATATTTGACTGTATTAGAGGAGGAAATATGGCATGTGCTATGCTTGTTGCTCAGTAGTAGAGCATTTGCTTAGCACGCATGAGGCTTTCTGTTTGATCCTTAGCACTGAAAGGAAAAAAGGGGAGTGAGGAAAAAAAGATGAAAATAATGACAAAAGAGAAAAATGTACAAAGGATTAGTTGTTTCTGAGAAATATTTGACTTAAATTAAGGGAATTTAGGTACAATCAGATATGTCTATTCTTTTATTATTAGAAAAATAGTCTACCACCAAATATTTTAGGATTTGTAGGAGTGATGTCACAGAAGATGGCAGAGTTAGCTGTATCAAGGTATGGTCCATCTACCAAAACAACTACTGAGCCCTCAAGATCACCAGAATCAACTATTTGAGAACTCTGGAGTCTAACTGAACACTTGCAACATTAGTTGCAGTACCTGATAAAGAAAGAGGCTTGTAAATTTTGGTGAATTTCAGTATTTGGTATAGCAACTACCATCTTTTAGTGCTCAGGAAGGTAACCATAAGGACAGTGGCCCACAATCCTTGTTCAGCTTGCTGGTAACAAAGTGAAAAATAAGGACCTTGTCCTCCAAATACCAGAGTTATGTATTTTAATCTGTCTAGTGGCTCACTGAGCTGCACCAAAGCTGTCCTTTGGTTCCAATTCCTCTGACTAAAGTAACTTCCCTAGAAGTATCTATCAAAAGAATTTATAGATACGTATACTCCCCTCCCCATTTTTCCTCTTTTGGATCTAAACATTCAGGGAAATCTTTATCAGGTCACTGGATAACTGTAGAGTTAACAGAACAGACTTCAGTGACTACATAAGAAAAAGGAAGTGGTATTTGCAAAAATCAGTTGGAAAAGTACTAAAGAAATGAATGACTACAGTTTTCAATAAAAGGATATCAATTCATGCAGAAGAGGAAGAATCTGATTTCTGAAGTTATCACACTACAATATTCAACATGTCCAATCTTCAATTCCAATTTCCAAATTCCAATTTCCAAAGTAAATAAATAAGAAGCATAGTAAAACCAAAATAATAAAAGAAATTATCACCTATTCACAAGAAAGAAAATGCAGCAACTGTTCCTGAGAACACTCAGATATTGGACTTAAAAGATTTTAATTGTCATAGATATGCTCAAATAGCTGAAGGAAACAATAGACAAAGAACTAAAGGAAATCAGGAAAATAATGTATAGTAGGAAATTTCAAACAAGAGATATAAGTTATAAGAACCAAATGTAATTTTTAGGCCTAAAAAGTGCAGCAAACAAAATTAAAAGATCGCTAGAAATGTTAACTAACAGATTGAATTTCTGACAAACAAAAGACAGAATTTGTGAATTCAAAGATAGTTCAGTTGATATTAACCAGCCTGAGAATCAGAAAGAAAAAATAATGAAAAATTAACAAAGCCTAAGAGATTTATGGGATACCATCAAGTACACAAACAAACAAATTATAGAATTCCCATAAGAAGAGAAAGATGAAAACAACAGAAAACAATGGCAAAAAGCTTCCCAAATTTGCTGAAAGATATAAATCTACACATCACCCAAATCTAATTACTTCAAGAACTAAAAGAGAACCATATGACACACATTATATTCAAACTTTCAAAAATAAAAGACAAAAAAAAATTCAAAGCAGTGAGAAAAAAGCAATACATTGGGAAGTGTCCTCAATAACACAGTCAGTTTATGATCAGAAACATGAAGGCCAGAAAAGCATGGGATGATATTTTTAAATGCTGAAAAAAATATCTGTCTACCAAAAAATTTTATATCCTACAAAACTGGTCTTCAAAATTGAAGGAGGTATTAATATATCCCTAAATAAATAATAGACAAAAGGTTTTATGATTAGTAGATTTGCCATAAGAAATGTCAGTGGGAATATTTCAGGATGAAATAAATGAACACTAACTCATGGAAACATGAAGCTTCCTGAAGCAATAAACAACATCAGTAAAAGTAGCTGCACAGGTAAATATGATAGCCAATAAAGCTTTTGTTTGTAACTACATTATTAAAGACTGGAAAGACATGTATACTGAATACTACAAAACATTGCTGGAAAAAAAGGACCTAAACAAACAGAAAGTCATCTTGTGTTCATGGATTGTAAGGCATGTAGTTAAAATGGTGGTATTTCCCAAAGCAATCTATATATTTAATACAATTCCTATCAAAATTCCAATTGCCTTATATGCAGAAATGGAGAAGATAATCCTAAAATTCATATGAAATTTCAAGGGACCCTAAGTTGGCTTAAAAATATTGAAATAGAAAATCTAACTTGGATGGCTCACATTTTCTGATTTCAAAACTTACTACAAAGTTAAAGTATTCAAAATAATGTAGTATTGGCTGAAGGATACAAATATAGACCAATGTAACAGAATTGAGAGTCCTGAAATAAATCCAAAATTCAATGAACAATTGACTTTTTGACAAAAATGTCAGTATCTTCCAATGAGGAAAGGATAGTTCTTTACCACATGGTGTCAGAACAACTTGATAACCACAGGCAAAAGAATATCCTATCTTACTTTATTTACAAAAAATAAAATGGAACAAGATGTAAGACTTAAGTATAACTTAAGTGTAAGACTAAAACTATAAAACTGTTAGAAGAAAGTATTACACCCTTGTTCTCAATGACCTCATAATTGATAAAAAATTCTTAAAATTTGACACCAAAACATAAGCAACAAAAAATAACAATATAGGCAAGTTGAACTTCATAAAAAATGTTTTTGCATCAAAGGACATTATCAAGAAAATGAAAGGAAAATCTACGGAATCAGAGAAAATATTATGTATAAGATAAATATTTATACCATACATCAGATAAGGTTTTAACATACAGATATAGAAAGAAAAAGTAATCAACAAAAAGGCAATCTAATTAAAAATGGAGAAAGATCCTGAACAGATGTTTCTTCAAGGAGGACATAGAAATGATCAATAACACATAAAAAATGTTCAACATAATTCATCATTAGAAAGTATAAATCTAAACCTTAATGGGATACCACTTTACAACACTAGAATGGATATAATATTCTTTTCAAAAGGACAAAAAGTATTAACCATGATATGGGAACATTAGAACACTTGTATATTGGTGGAGGGAATTTTTAAAGGTGCATACACTATACAAAACAGTTTGGCAGTTCCTCAAAATTATAAACATAGAATTACCATTGTTGTTGGTGTTGTTAGGTGCCATCAAATTGAGTCCAACTCATAGCAACCCTATGTACAACAGAACGAAACACTCCTGGACACTGTGCTATGCCCAGCCTTATGTCAATGCTTCTCTGCTATTCATAGAGTTTTCAATGGCTGATTGTTTTTTGGGAGTAGCCTGCCAGGTCCTTCTCCCAAGATAACAACACATGGTGTTGCTAGGCATTCTCCCATCCAAGTACTAACTAGGCCCAACCCTGCATAGCTTCTGAGATCTCATGGGATTAGATGCCAGTGTGGTACCACAAAGGCTCTAGCAATTCCACATCTAGTATATACCTAAAAGTGTTAAAATAAGGACTCGGTTTCTTGAATGTCGATATTCACTGCAACATTATTCACTAACAAAAAAGGTGGAAGCAATCCAACTGGCCATTTGTTGTTGTGGTTGTTGTTAGGTGCCGTTGAGTTGAGTCCAACTCATAGTGACCCTCATAGGATTTTCAATAGCTGATTGTTTTATGGGATTTCTTTGGGAGTGGATTACCCGATCCTTCTCCCATTTTTGCAGTGTTGGGGATCGAACCTGGGTCCTTAGTGTAGAGCAGCAGCCTACCAACTGAGCTAAACCCCAGCCCTGTCCTTTGGAAGGTGAATGTATAACAAAATGTAGTATAAACATACAATGGACTATTGTTCAGCCTTAAAAAGGAATAGAATTCAGGTACATGCTATAACATGTATGAACACAAAAAATATAATTAAGGAAGCCAAATCCAAAAGGTCACATATTTGTTGTTTTTCAAATAAAATATCCATAATAGGCAAATTCATAGAGATAGAAACCAAAAAAATGGTTACAGGGCAATGGTGGGAAAAGAGGAATGAGAATAGGGAGTTATTACTGAATGTTCTTTTGGGGTGATAAAAATTTTGAAAGTACGAGGTAGTGATTACATAGCATTGTGATTGTACTAAATACCATTGCATTATAAACTTTAAAATAATTGCTTGTATCTTGCTAGGCATGGTAGCTCATACCTCTAATCCCAGCAATTCAGAAAGTGGAGGCAGGAATTTCACAAATTCAAGGCCAGAGGCAAGTCATGGGCGGCACTTCAAACATTTAAGTGCCTTTCCTAGATGTCTGAGATGTGCATGACTGGGTACTATTTACGTTTGCATTCTTCATTTTCTGGCAAATTGGCAATTGTGTTTGAGTTATATCCCTCTTTCTGGCCAATTATAGCTTCTGACACTAGTCTAGTAAGTAACAAGTCTTCAGGAGGAGAAATGTGATAGAGATGTAATTTCATGACCATCAGGTCCATAAAAATTCCTAGAAGCCTTAGCTTCTAAGGAGATCATTTGTGTCTGCTCTGAATTGAAAGCAACATTGAGGCTGAGGATGTAGCTCAGTGGTAGAGTGCATGCAAGGCCCTGGGTTCAATCCCTAGGAAAAAACAAAAAACAAAAATGTCTGGATATAGTGGCTCATGCCTATAATTTCAACACTTGGAAGGCTGAGGCAGTAGAGTCTAAAGTTTAAGGCCAGCCTGGGCTACATTGTGACATCTTATCTTAAAAAAAAACAAAAGAAACAATAAACAAAAGTAGCACTGGATAATTGAAAGATCCCCTTTGCCTTTACCTCAGCTATTGTTGTTAGGCACCCTTGAGTTGGGTCTGACATCCATTTGCTGATGTGGTACAACTCAAAATGAGAAGAAACAGCTATAAATATATATTGATAATTGGAAGGTGGAATATAGGTAGTATGAATCTATGAAAACTAGAAATTGTCAAAAGGGAAATGAAGTACATAAACACTGACATACTTGGCATCAGTGAGATAAAATGTACTGGTATTGGCCATTTTGAATCAGATACTTTTATGATCTACTATGCCAGGAATGACAACTTAAAGAGAAATGGAGTTGTATTCATCATCAAAAAAGACGTCTCAATATCTGTCCTGAAACTCAATGCTGTCAGTGATAGAATAATATCCATATGCCTACAAGAAAGGACAGGTAATATGACTATTACTCAATTTATGTACCTACTTCTAAGCCTACAAATGAGGAAAGGGAAGATTTTTCCAGCTTCTGCAGTCTGAAATTGATCCAACATGCAGTTAGGATTCACTGACAATTACTGATGATTGGAATGCAAAAGTTAGAAACAAAGAAGAAGGCTCCATAGTTGGAAAATATGGACTTGATAATTGAAATAATGCTGGAGATCGCATGATAGAATTTTATTAAACCAACAACAACTTTTTCATTGCAAATACATTTTTTTACCAATATAAGTGGTGACCATATACATGGACTTCACCAGATGGAACATACAGGAAACAAATTGACTACATTTGTGGAAAGAGATGATGGAAAACCTCAAAATCAGAGTCAGAATAAGACCAGGTGCTGATTGCGGATCAGACTATCAACTACTCATATGCAGGTTCAAACTGAAATGGAAGAAAATTAGAACAAGTGTATGAGAGCTAAGGTATGATCTTAATTATGTCCCACCTGAGATTAGAGACCTTCTCAAGAACAGATCTGATGTGTAAGACACTAATGACTGAAGAACAGACAAGTTGTGGCATCACATCAAAGATATCATTCATGAACAAAGCAAAAGTTTATTAAAAAGACAGGAAAAAAAGATCAAAATATGTGTTAAAAGAGACTATGAAACTTGCCCTGGAACATCCAGCAGCTAAAGTAAAAGGAAGACATGACAAAGTTAAAGAACTAAACAGATGATTTCAAAGGACATCTCGAGAAGACAAAATCAAATATTATAATGATGTGTGCCAAGAGCTGGAGATAGAAAACCAAAAGAAAGGACACACTCTGTTTTTCTCAACTTTAAAGAATTGAAGAAAAATTCAAGTGTCCAATAGCAAAAGTGAAGGATTCTACAGGGAAAATACTAAACAATGCAGCAAATATCAAAAGAAGATAGAAGGAACACACAGAATCATTATACCAAAAAGAATTGGTGAATGACCAACCATTTCAAGAGGCTGCATGTGATCAACAACCAAAGGTACTGAAGGAAGAAGTGGAAGTGGCCTTTAAGGCATTGGTGAAACTCAAGGCTCCATGAATTGATGGAATACCAATAGAGATGTTTCAATAAATAGATGTAGCACTGGAGGTGCTTCCTTGTTTATGCCAAGAGATTGGAAAACAGCTAAGGCCTATTGATGGGAAGAGATTTGTATATGTGCCTATTCCTACGAAAAGAGATCCAACTAAATGCAGAAGTTACTGAAACAATATCATTAACATCACATGCAAGTAAAATTTTGCTAAAAATTCTTACCTCAGCGAGCAGTTATTTAATATCAATAAATGGACTTTGTTTTAATAAATTCACGTGTCAACATGATTCTAAAGTAATTCAGGAGAACAGTCATATTTTCAAAATTGTCCAGTGAAATTCAACAAATATTTTCCAATAGATTGTACATTACTACAATTAATATATATATGTAAAACATAAAATAACTGAAACAGTAGGCTATTTTGTGATACCTGTCTTTGAAGAAAAAAATAAACAATTACATGAACTGAAATACCATTTCATTTCCCTAGATCATAAAATCAAACATGATTAGAATAAATATTTCTGTTTTCTCCTATTTGGAGTTTATTGAATGAAATCTTTATGTTTAATATTCTTAATTATATGAAAGTAGTATTTCAGATGAGTCCTGTGGTGATAACAATATGAGTATACAAATTTTTTCCAACATTCTCCCAAAATTTCACTATTTACCTACATAACAAAATTAATCTAGTTTGGCATGCATGGTGGAATAATGTCTATATTTAAAGCAATACTCCACCCTGTGGTAAAGTATGAAAAAGACATAGAAATTCCTTCAATAACAAAGAAATTATACAAATCCATTAGCTCTGAAGTAGGTTTTTTCCTTGACTTTTTAAAAAAAATAGTGCCAGAAAGTCTATTGAGTTTTTAACAAATAATGATCACTGAAAAGTAAAATATTTATCAGATTCAGCAAAAATCTTTGAGAACAATGAAACTCCAAGTAATATTAGTGACTAATTTTTATCTGCATATTTTCCTAAAAGTACATTTTAAATTTAAAATTGAAATGCTGTTAGTTTTCTGTAAATAAAAACAAGACAGAGTTGCTGGAATTATAGAAAACTCAAAATAAAATTTAAAATTAATATAAATGGCTTTATAAGTCCTAGAGAAAAGCATGCTTAATAACAAAAGTATTGTGTTTATGGTATAAAGAAGTATAATATTTAAAAGAAAATAGCAAAAAGGTACCCTTGAAATGATTATAACCATTACAGTTTTTAGTTTAAAATCTGATCTTAATCATTTTTAAGCTTAATAATAAAACATTTTGAGTTTTTAAAGGTATATTTTTTCAACACGGCAATTTTTTCAGTTTTGCTTTTAAAACAAGAAAATCTCTAGAGTATGTATATTTTCCATTATTTTTACAGATACCTGAAATAAATAAACTCATAAAAAGAAAAGGGTTATTTTGGCTCGTAGTTTTGGAGGTTACAGTCCAGGGCCCACCGACCCAGTTTCTTTAGGCCTGTGTTAACACATCATGGCAGAATGTGTGGCAGAACAAAACCATTCACCTCATGACTGGGAGATGAAAAAAAAAAAAGAAAAGAAAAGAGAAGAGACTGGGGTCCCATAATCTTCTTCAAGGGCATGCTTCCTTTGGTGTCCTAAAATCTGCCATTAAGCCCCACCTCTTAAAGGTTCTACCACCTCCCAAAAGTGCTATGCTAAGGACTGAGATTTTTAACACATGGGCCTTTGTGGGGGAGGGGGCACATTCTAGACCCAAACTATAGAAATATGTAAATATATATTGCATGAACAAAGTTTTCTCAAGTGTTAAAGAAAAGAATATCTGTCAGGAACTAAGAACTCTTTTCAGGAAAAAATTCAAAATTCAAAATTAATAAAACACTGTGGGTTACAGAAGTTATTGGTGTCTTAAGTTATTGCTATTCATTGTGGGGCAACCCTTGCCATCCACTGATCAATTCATTTTCTTATATTATCTCTAGAACTTTGACATCTTACAAGACAAATCATATTGTCTCCCTACTTGACAGACTAGGAGACAGGCTCATAGTTAAGTAATCTGCCCAAAGTTTTCAACGTTCAAAACTATGCATTCCCTTGTATAGCCTTTCTATTTTCACTGCAAATTTCACTGCTAATTTAAATAACAAAGCTAATTTCACAAATTGTATGTTTGTTGTTGTGAGGTGCTGTTAAGTTGGGTCCGACTTATAGCGACCCTATGTACAACAGAATGAAACACTCCCCGACACTGTGCCACGCCCAGCACTATGTCAGTGTGCTATTCATAGGGTTTTTAATGGCTGATTGATTGAGGAGTGGGCTGTCATGTCCTTCTCTGGTTTTTGTGGTGCTGGGGATCAAACTCAAGGCCTTATAGAGCATAGAGCAGCATGCTACCAACTGAGCTAAACTTCACCTCATAAATTGTATGAGGAGAACTAATATATTTTTATGAGCAAATGAGAAACAGCATTAAATTTATGTAAAACTGAGTGATTAATCACACACTGCTATTTTCAGAAAAGTTTACAAAACTTGGAGTACATACAAACATATAAATGTATGAGTTAGATAATGTATGAGTCTAATGATGCAAGAGCTAGAAGATTTGTCTTAAGCCAGGATAAGTTAACCTTTTAAAAAACGTTAGATCTAATTTTAAATACAATGGTACCTCATCACTCAGATTTTTTCATGCTTGAACATTTCAGTCCTCAACCAATATTTTTGAGAGTATTCTGGTTTGGTGCTTGACCACTTGCTGGGCATTTGACCACCACGTTAGAACCTGTATGAGATGCCATGCTTACTTGTGACACTTCCGGAAGAAACAAAGAGGGAAAGCACCACTCTGCACATTGATTTCAAGCAGTAAAGACATCTAATGCTGCCTTCATAATCTCATTTTTAAAAATGTCTATACATATATGTATACCATATAGTCATTATAGCACTCACAAAACCTTATAGCACTAAAAGTGAAGGAAAGAGAAAAATGGTAAGAACAATTGAATTGAAAAAGATCTTATTGCTAAATATGCAAGTGACATATACACATCTGAATTACCCTTTCAGTATGCCACCAGAAGAAATAAATACACTTGTATTATTTCTTATGGGAAAAAAGTACACAGCACTTGAACTGATTGGCACTTGACTAGCCTTCTAGAATGGGTTGGGGTTGAGTGCCAAGGTACCACTCTATCATGATGAAAAGCAAGATGAACAAACTGAAGAAGATTGGACAGGAGTCGCACGGACTGAAACTACTTTGTTATTACTTTCTGATGTACCTGATAAGTACTTAGTTAATCTAAATGGACTATCTTGAAAGCATCTAAGAGGAGAAACTGGAGGCAAGGGAGTAATTTCATTTCAGCGATAAACTAACAAAATAGTCATCAAAAATTTCAAACATCAAAAATAGAGTATGGGGTGAAGGATATCTCATTTGAGGAAAGCATCGTGATTCCACAATTTCACCAAAGGTGTTACTTGATTAACAAAAAGAATTTTAAAACACCATGCATACACTTAAAATTCATACTGAAGGAAAAATTATTTTGCAAGAGTTCAAATTAAGCAGGAAGAAAGAAATATTGACTTGGTTATTTAAAAAAATACTAACTCAGGAAGAGTAAATATTCTCCTAATCTGGCCAAGTTTAAGACTCTATTGAATTACATAAGGAATGATTTCTGCTGAACGCTGTGGTGTATTACTATAATCCTGCTACTCACAGGCTGAGGTGAGAAGATTGCAGGTTCTAGGCCAGAGGCAGCCTGTACAATTTAGCAATACTCAGTCTCAAAAATAAAAAAATAAAAAAATGGGCTGGGAGTGTGACTCAGCAGTGGAGCTGCTTGCATTGCACATATAAGGCCCTGGGCTCAACCCTCAGTGCTGAGAAAATAAAAGTGATTTCTGAGCTTGAATGGAGTATACTTAAATCCATAAAATTAAGCATTAGACACAAACCACTGTGTCTGAGTACACAGTGGTTCAGAAAAAGTCACAAAAACTGAAAGAATTTACCCCAAATTTTAAAAATATAAACATAATAGTTTTTCTAATGGAGAATTTGGATGTGTCGAAACATTCTGTGTATATTTTCCTTGTTATTTATTTAAAATACTGTATGAGAAAAGAAAAAGAGACTGAAATTTATAAGAAAGACATATAGTCAGGCAAGGCTATATATAGTCAGGCTTAAGGATTGAGATATGTTCTGATATATGTGTCATTAGGCAATAAGTTGTGCAACCATCAGTGTGTACTAACTGAAACTGAGATGTCAACAATATTGCTGGGCAATATAATTTTACCAAAATATCATTGTAAAATATGCAACTGTATTGAATTTTAAATTTTTAAAAACAAGAGAACTTTCATGACCATATTTCAAATACTATGAAGTTGATTTTGTGGTGTGCTGTTGTGAGCTATAACACATAATATAGATTTACGTAACTAACACCACAATCAAAATACAGAAAGGTTCCATAACCCACTAATCTGGTCCCTGTCTTTATAATTTTACCTTTTCAATATTATCATATAAGGGAGATCATATATTGTGAAAGTGTTAGAGAGTAACTGGTTTCTTTTCTTTGACATACTACCTTTGAAATTCACCCATATTGTTACATGTGTTAATAATTCCTTTTATGGCTGAGTAACATTTCATTGTGTGGCTATATCAACATTGGTCTGATCCACTTATCCATTGAAGTACATTTGGACTATTTTCATTTTCTAGCAATTATGGATAGAGCTTCTGTAAAGGTTCATTTACAGGTTCTCCTTTCATCTAAGTTTTTGTATTTCTATGGTAAATAATTATGAATAGGACTATTGAGCCATATGGTAAGTACATTTTTAAGTTTACAGGAGGCTGCCAATCTGTTTCTTAGAGGGTCTATAATCTATATTTCCAATAGCAACATATGGTGTTTAATTGTTCTATATCCTTAGTAGCTTTTGGCATTGTCAGTTTATTTTATTTTGTATGTTTTAGCTGTATTAGTAGGTATACTTTGAGAATTCATATTTTACTGGCTAACACTAATGTTAATACAATGTGGAGCATCTTTTCATGGGCTTATTTGGAATTCTTGTATCTCATTTCATGAAGTGCCTATAGAAAAAGTTTCCCCCACATACATGCTTATTTTCTTTTCTGTTGAATTTGAATGTCCCTTGTCTATGAAGAGTGTAAGTCAAGCCGGGTGCAGTGGCACACACCTATAATCCCAGCAGCTGGGGATGCAGAGGCAGGAGGATCGCAAGTTCAAGACCAGAGGCAGTCTGTGTAATTTAGCAAGACACTGTCTCAAAAAGTATATAAAAAAAAAAAAAGAAAAGAAAAAAGGGGAGGGGTGGTTACTGGGCTTGCAGCTCAGTGGTCCAGCACTTGCAAAACATGCAAGCATGAGGCCCTGAGTTCAACCTCCAGTACCACAAAATTAATTAATTAATTAATTAATTAATTAAAAATAAAAAGTATAAGTCTTTGGTGGATATGTGATTTGAAATTATAACCAATCATTATATGCATATTCCACACTGCTTATTATTTGCTCACTAAAATTTATTGTATTTCCCAAATCACAGATTCAGAAAGTTCAGAGAGCACCAAGCAAAATAAATAACAAAAAATCCACATAGAAATATATCATGTTCAAACTGCAGAAACCCAAGGACAAAATCCTAAAAGAGACTAGAGAAAAAGTTTGTTAAATGAAACTTTGCCTATAAGCAATAATAATAATTATAGTGAAATACTTATCAGGAACTATGCAAGCAAGAAGAAAGGGGACTGGGATATTTAAAGTGTTAAAGGAAAAACAACACCAACTTAGACCTTTATATCCAGCAAAAAATTATAGAAAATATAAAGATTGCCTCAGACAAGCAAAAATTGAGGAAGTTATCAAACAGCAACCTATTCTGCAATAAATATCAAAAAGTGTTCTTTAGGCAGTAGAAAAATTATATAGGTCAGAAACTTGGATTTACATGAAGGAACAAAGAATATTATAGAATAAATATAAAGTATTTAATTTTTAATTCATAACGTGCCTAAAAGATAATTGCTTAGGTAAGAATAGTATCAGTGTACTAGAGAAATGAGCATTAGTGAAATGATTGACAACAAAGCCTAGAAAATGAGAAGAATGACTGGCAAACACTTCTGAAATAACATGAGTACCTTACATGTGTTACAGTAATCCCCCCTTTTCCATGGGGGATGTATTCCAAGATCCATAAGAGAAAACTAAAATTGTGAATTATACCAAAACTTTAAATATTCAATGCCTTTTCCAATCATACATACCTATGATAAAATTAAGTTTATAAATCAGACACAAAAGATATTAACAATGGTAACTTCTAAAAAATAATAAAATAATTACAACAATATGCTATAATATAACTTATTTAAAACATATTTTTTATTTCTGGAATTTCCCATTTAATCTTTTCAAACCAAGGTTGACTCTGGGTAATTAAAACTGTGGAAAATGATACTTTGACTAAGAAGGGAACTACTGTATTTGAAAGTGGACATAACTTAGTTAAAACTCCATATTACAAACACTAGAGAAATCGCTGTTTTTAAAAAATATATAATTGGTACACTAAGATAAAAATGGATTTATATAAAATATCAGGCTGGGGTCTAGCTCAGTTGGTAGAGTACTGCTATGCACTCTGAGGCCCTAGGTTCAATCCCCAGCAGCACAAAAATGGGAGAAGGACTTGGCAAACAACTCCCAAAGATATTACACAACAATCAGCCATTGAAAAGCCTGTGAGGATTGCAATGAGTTGGATGTGACTCCAGGGCACCTATCATATAAAATATAGTTAAAACCAGAGAAGGCAAAAAATAGGAAAAAAAAACATGCAATGAATAGTAAACCAACTAAATACACCAATTATAAGACAGATATTGTTGAAATGGATAAAAAATAAGATCCAGCTGTAACGGGTCTTCAAGAAATTCATTTTAAAGATACAGATGACTCGAAAGGAGAAAGACGTATCAGGCTACTACTTATCAGAAGAAAATTAAGTAGTTATGTTAATTTTAGGCAAAGCAAACTTCAGAACAAGAGGGGAATCACATATGATAAAGGAATCAATATTCTGAGAAGATGTAATAATTCTAAACATGTATTCACCAAATGAAAGACTTTCAAAACAAAGGAGGCAAGCCTCATAGAAGTGAAAGGAGAATTAGACAAATCCACCATTACAGTTGGAAGGTTCAACACTCCTCTCTCATTAATTCCTAGATCAAAAGGCAGCAAAGCAGTAAAGATATAGAACTTAAGATCACTGTCAGTTAACTTGATATAATTGACAGTTACAGAATATTCCATCAAATAATACCTATTCTTATCAAACTAACATGGAACTATTGCAAAGATAAACTACATAAGAGATCATTGAACAAAACAATTTTAAATAATCAATATTTTCAAAAAGAAGTGTGAAGAGAGATCAAAACTAGAAAAACATTTAATAATTTGAAATTGGAAATACATCTTTCAAAATTTGTGGGATACAGTGCATATAGTGCTTAGAAGAAATCTACAACATGAATTACTTAATTCCAAAAGAAGACCTAAATTCAGCAAGATAAACTTCCATCTTAGGAAACTAAAGAAAAAACAACTATTTAATTCTAATATAAAAAGAAAAAAAAATAATAAAAATTAGAGAAGAAAACAGTGAGATTGGTAAATAAGTTTAAAAATAAAAAAATAAATAAAGCCAAGAGCTGTTTTTTTGAGCATAGCAATAAATCAATGGACTCCTAACAAAGGAAAAAAGGGAAGACACAAATTACCAATATCAGAAATGAAAGGGAGGTCATCACTACATATCTCTATGTATTGAGTACATATTGTCTACATATTGACATTAAAATGACAATAAAGCTATCCTATGAACAATTATATGTCCACAAACTTGACAGCTGAAATGAAATTAATAGATTTCTTGAAAACACAAATTAACTCAAAGAGAAATAGACAATCTGAATAGCTCTGACTATATTAAAGAAATTTAGTCAATGATTCATAACATTCTAAAAGGCAACACCAAGCTCAGGTAGTTTCACTAGTGAATATTAACAAATATTGAAGTAAGAAATAGTACTAATGCTCTAAAATCTCTTTGAGAAAAAGTAATCAAAAGGAACCTTTCCTAATTTATTCAGTGAGGCCAGTACTACTATGATTTCAAAATCAGATAAAGACATTACATGATAATAAAAAAAACTACAGATAATACCTCTCATGAACATATCCACAAAAATCCTCAAATTAATAATATCTTCCACTGGAATTCTTTCATTCTGCACGTAGTGCATATTACTTGGTTTCAGTCTGTTTTTAATTCTTGGTCAGGAGTAGAAAAAATAGGAAACTACTAGTTCAATTATATGTTACTTTCCAGTTTCCCCTCCCAATCCATTGCCTGACAATAACCAGAACCACCTCTAAATTTCTTTAAATACACTTTCTTTTACAGGACAAAGCCTTTACTTTTAAATTATTACAAGATCTTAGGTCCTATCATCTAGTAATTTTGATTAGGACAAACTGACAGAAGCCAAAGCAAGTATACTAGTATTCATGGTTTTAACCCTTAGCCAGATGGACTAAGTTAAGGCTGACTGCTGCTTCATAAAAGATAGAAATAACCATTTACTACATTTTCATAGACAAAGTCCTTGGCCTTTAAGAATGTAATCCTTTCTTCAAAGGATTGGTATTCTTTTTCTCCTATACTAAGAAAGAAAGGGTTAACATTGATACATATTTCTTGAGCTAAAAGGCATAGGAAGACATACAACATAGGTTCATTAAATTTCTAAGAAAGATAACATGAAAAGATAAAACTTTTAGATAAGTACTAAGTTTGTACAAAGACAGATTTGTTACTCTCCAAAAAGTGAGGGGGGTCCTATACAGAAATAATCCAATTCCTTCTGTCTCCCAATTCTAAGACTAAAAGGGAATGAGATGGACATATGGTTAGAGGGACAATTTCTCAGCAAAATTACACTGTATTTCCAAATGTATTAATCACTTACCAATGAAATACTAAAAAAATGATAACTTCATTGAGCTATAACTTACGAGTGGAAAGACTAAATGAAATAGCATCAAATAAATAAGTGAAAAACTGGTTTATATTTTAAATATCTAAATAAAGCAAAGAACTGGTAGGAAACTCTCACCAAATACATTAACAACTGTTTCTTGAGTTTTTAAAATTCTTTTGATAGTCTCATAATATAAGTAGATTTGTGGGAAAGTTTACATTAATGGGCATGGTATTAAGAAAAAATAAGTTATAGATATAGGAACTGCTGAGTATTTCAAGGGATCATCTAGCATAGATATTATTGTTTGAAACTTAAATATCTCCAAAATATCATAGGCTAAACCTTGGCTAGTAGCCTGTAACACTCTCAGTAGGTGTGGAAACCTTAGAAGATGGTACATAGTTGGAGAAAGTTAAGCCACTGGGGACTATCACTCCTTGTGTCTTGCCATAATGGGGTATGCAGATCTCCACCACCACAGGCTCTTGCCTTACAACACACACCAAGATAATGGAGACATCTTACCAAGGACTAAAACTTCCAAAACCATGAGAAGTGGGGTCATTTTTGTGACTGTATCTGATAATGTGGTTCAGAAGCCTTTGGAATTGTTTTGTGAGAAGAATTTAGAAAAGCTTGGAGAAGTGGGCTAGAGAAAGCTTAGAATGCCTAGTGTGTGATTCTGGTGAAGGCTTAGATCAGAATGCAGATAGCAATACAGACCATAAAGGTTGTGCTAACAAAGTGTCAGATGCAAGTGACAATTATATTAGGAGTTAGACTAGAGGCCCTTAGTGTCACATTTTGGCAAAGGATTTGTCTACAGTTTGTCCATACCCTGAGAATTTATGTGAGACTAAGATTAAAGGTGATAGACTAATTAATCTGGCAGAGGAAATTTCAGGCAGCACAGCATGTAGACAGTGATGAGAGTATTGCTGGCTCTTTAAACCAGATTTACAGTGAGAATCAGAAGCAAAAAGCAGAGCAGAAAGATTTGGAAAGCTTGCATTTTTTTGCCAGAAAAGGAATATGTTTGAATTTGCATTCAAGATGGGTGGAATTGTTAAAGAGATTAGCATCATTAAAAGGAAGTCAAGTTTTTTGAATGTGGAAAATGGGAAAGATGACTTGAGGGCATATCAGGAGTCAACAAAATCCCACTAATTCCAGGCTCCAAGACTTTTGTTTGAGAAGAGAGTCCTTGGGTATGCTACTGGGACACATGGCACCAGGACACATGGCCACCAAGAGAATTGTTTCCCTGGAATTTCTTTCCCTGTGTTTCAGAATATGAGGCACTATGAGATCCCTGCAGCAATTGTCCAAGAGGGTCTGGCAGCAGACTTTGGCACTGTACAAGTCATGAAAGTTGGTAGGCACTATTATGGTTGGATCTTAAATATACCCTAAAGGCTCACGAATGGAAGGTTTAGCACTATTGAGAGTTGGTGGAAACTTCAATATGTAGGGCCTACTTTGGAGGAAATATGGCATCAGGGTTATGACTTTAAAGGATATATAGGGGCCCTGGATCTCTTTTTTGCTTCCTGGACACCATGAGGTGGGCAGCTTTGCTCCATCATATACTCTCTGCCTCAATCTTATGCCTTGCCACAAGGCAAACAAAAGTCATGGGGCCAAATGACTATGGAATGAAAATTCTGAAATCATGAGTCAATGTATGCATTTACTCCTTTAAATACATTTTTCATATGTATTTTGCCACCAGAACAGAAAGATGACTACAATAAGCATGCAGAATGCAAGAGCTATGGGGTCATAGAGACTTCTACTTGAAATTTCAAAGGAAATCATAGGAAAGCAGGCAATTGGTGGTATGATCAAAATCTTTTCAAACAGCCCATGACAAGGTAATAGTGAAATTGTGGGTGTGAAACCAAAGCTTCAGTGGAGAAGATAGAGATGCCAGGAACTTGGAACAGCTGTCAAAGGAAATCATAGGTCATGAGCATAGCCAACCCAAGAGAATAGCCATGTGGGCTGCAGCCAACAAGTCCATAGGGGTAGGCTGTTCAAGCCGTTGGCAGTTCACACCCCACCACTATGTGCCTCAGATATTGGACATGAATACAGGATGTAATATTGTCCTTGTTGGTTTTCAGGCTTGCTTGCCCTAATTCCTCCTGGCTATATTCCTATTCCTTTCATTTCCCCAGGGAATGTTTACCCTATGCCATTGTATCTTGGAAGTATGAGCTTGATTTTTTTTATTCTTTTAAAGTGTCTCATAGATAAGAGTTTGCCTTGTCTCTCAGAACTTGGATTGGAACTTTTGAGCAATGTTGGAACCAAAGTTAAGACTTGGGGGACTCCTTGAGATCTACCAAATGCAGTTTGCATTAGAAGATGAGGACTAGGCATGGAATATTAGGGTTTGGATCTTAAATGTCTTCATAGGCTGCTAAAGGGTTGCGTATCAGCCTGTGGTGTTTGGGGAGGTTGTGGGGCCTAGCTGGAGGAAGTTAGGTCACTGGGGGTGTGCCCTTGAAGGAGATATTGGGACCCTGGCCGCAGACTGTTCTTCATCTTTGCTTCTCAGCTCCCAGGAGCTGCACCTACCTCCTCCTCCTTGAATGCCTACTATGATACTCTGCCTTGCCACAGGCCCCAAAACAGTAAAATTCATCTTACTGTTGACTGCAACTTCTGAAACATTGAGCCAAAATGAATCTTTCCTTAAAGTTGATTTCTGAAACATTGAGCCAAAATGAATCTTTCCTTAAAGTTGATTTTTCTCAGGAATTTGTCACATGGAAAGCTAATACAATAGGAATAATTCTTCCCAATATTAAAAAAATGTAAGCAGTGAAGTAAAGGGAAACTGCGGGAAGAGGAATGTGCATATGAAGTTGACATAATGATTTTTAAAGTATCCATGGAAGGATATAAGAAGGAGAAATTAAGAGATAAGAATACCTGGGTGTGGTGGTTCAGGCCTGTGATCCCAGTGTTAGAGAGGCTGAGGTAGGAGGATCATGGGCTTGAGTCCAGACTGGGCTACACAGTGAGACCTTATCTCAAAAACAAAAAACAAGAACAATGAGAGAGAGCAAGAGAGTGAGTGAGAGTGAGAGAGAACAGTGAGAAAGATGTTATTATTACACCCTGTGGATTGGAAAATTAGAATATTTAATTCTCTATAGGAGCAAAAATTAAAATAAAAAATGAGATGTATTTCCAAGTAGAAATATAAGAAATTAAATTTCATTATTGATTTTCTTTCATCTTCACTCATTAACATCATTGGAAAGATCCCGCATACTTCTCTCAATAGTTTTATTCTATTCATAGAAAATCTGAGCTATTAGGACTTCTTTCCTGATTTCTTTCAGAAAAAATTATATTATACTTATTTCAGATCATATAAAGTATAAAAATTCACTTGCCTTTATACAGATAAAATTATTTTTATAAGAGGTGACTTCAATACCATTAAATTTATCATTATGTTTTAACTAATATTCCTTGTCGATATTTTCCCAAATTTAAGTTATTATAATTAATTTACTTCTACCTTAACTTTTACATGTTCAAGTGATTTTAGTGATTACCTTTTCATCTACTTAAAAATAACTAAACCCTATTATTGAGTTATTTAATTACTTTTATCTTGCTTCAAATTCTTCACTCATTAATTATTCCCCTTCTCAAAATGACTTTCAATTTGTCAGCTGGATCTGTATCTTTGATATATGGCATTATAGTTTTTACTATAAGAGCATGGTTTTCATTTTTAATCACAAAACCTTTGAAAGTTTCTAAGTTCTATTTCTTATCAACTTTTAGGATTAGACATAGTTTGCATTAGAAAACTGTATATAGAAATGTGATTGTGAGATAACACACGCCTTCTGTCCTGGAGTAATGGGAAGCCTCAATTAGGGGTTTGGAACTCACATTGAATAGATAGAAACAGTGATAGTTTAGATTGGGAGTTAGAGGGTGAAACTGGATGAACACTGAAATCGAGGATTTGGCTTTGGAGGAGCTACACAGAGGACAGTAGCAGGACTGCCGCCATTTCGCCATCACACAGATGGTGGATAGAATCCCGGAGACTTGGAGGGGACTTCGCACACACACACCCATGGGGCCAGACCCAACACGGAGTGCAACCTTGGCAGCACACTCTCACCCTGCCCATGGGACACAAACTACAAATTTCAGGTGAGCCAGTTTGAGGTGGCACACGGAATCACCATCTGTAGCGGCACACGTCCAGCAGTTTGACATGCTGGGCTGTTATAAGTCCCTCATGCAAGAAAATAGGAATCAGATCCATGAGAATAGATATGCAAGGGTATGGGGAGTGATCGAGGAGGGAACAGGGAAACTGGCGCCAGCGGTATGCATCTAGAGCTGAGACACGGCTCCCTCCCTCCTGTTGTGGTGGGACAGTTGTGCAGACATGATCTCCACAGACATACGGGCACACATACACTCAGATCCCAGACACACCAGAGGTGATCCTAAGTCATCCCACTGCACTGTGGAGAAATCTGGGGTTTGTGGAGGCCGATTGATACCCACGCGGACAGAGTGCTCCTTTACATCAGAGCCTAGTGGCACAATTAGTCACAATCGGAGCAGTTTTGAGCATGATCGCTGTGCACGGGCAGACCTGCTGCAGATTCCCTCTGGGGTGGTTGGATATCATCCCACCCACAAGACGATATGGTCCTTCCAAGTGATCTCCCACGTGGGTGGAAAGCCCTGCAAAAAAAAAAAAAAAAAAAAAAAAAAAAAAAAAAAAAAAAAAAAAAAAAAAAACACGATAGCAGCCATATTCCCTCCATTCTGTAGGCTTTGGGGTGGAAATCTCTGATTTGGGGAATTGGTGCCCAAACTACGCGGGACAGGGAGAACTCCAGGGAGGACCCCACAGGTTCCACTGCCTCTCGAACAATACAATAGACACAGAATATTTCGTGGAACAGTCTCTCTGGGCACTCAGTATCCCACTTAAACCTAGGACATTGTGGGATGGTCTGCATTGTCTACCAAATCGGCAAGACTAAGCCAGACTGCTCCTGTGTATTATGTGAAAATACTGCCACCCTGAGTTCTGTAGGGAGCACTGCTTCCTGCAGTATCCACTTCACCCGGTGGAACTGGGTGTCCACAGTTCAGATTCCACCTGCAAGAACATACAAGGGCTTTTTTTTTTTTTTCTATTCGGGGGTTTGAACCCAGGGTTTTGCGCCTGCTTGCTCTGTAGGTGCTGGACAGCCACGCTGTGCATCCAGCCCATATTTTTTGCTTTTTGAAACAGGGGCTTGCTGGGTTGCACAGATCTTGGGCTTGTGATCCTCCTGCCTCTGCCCCCCAAGCTGCTGGGATTACAGGTGTGCACCACTGCACCTGACTACAAGTGTTTTTATATGTATGTGGAAGTGTGTATGTGTGAGGTCTTGTTTTCTTTTTTCTTTTCTTTTCTTTTTCTTTTTTTTTTTTTTATATGGGGGTTTGAACGCAGGTTCCTGTGCCCGCTTGCTTTGTAGGTGCTGGACTGCCATGCTGCACCCCCGGCCCATATTTTTTGCTTTTTAAGACTGGGTCTCACTGGGTTGTGCAGAACTTGGGCTTGTGATCCTCCTGCCTCTGACCCCCAAGCCCCTAGGATCACAGGCGTGCACCACTGCACCAACTACAAGTGTTTTTATATGTGTGTGGGAGTGTGTATACGTGAGATTTTTCTCTTTTTCCTTCCTATTTTTCTTCCTTTCTTCTTTTACTCCCTTCCCTTTTTCTATTCTCCTTCTCTTTTTATTAAGCTATATATGTGTCTTTGTTTTAACTATTTTACCCTTAAGTCTTAACCTTAATTTTAATTTTGACAGTAATTTCTATTAGCCTCTGTCCTCTACCTCCTCTTTCCCCCTCTTCTGTCACCAGATCCCCCCCTTTCTTACCCCACAGAAGAGAAACAAAATCTATCGCCTCCCTATCCCCTAGCCCCTTTGGAGTTGGGCTGGTGGACTAAAGAGACAACCACACAGATGAAAAAGCCGAGAATATACCCAGCTTATAAACTCTAATAAGCACCAGAGATTCAGCACCACACAATCTCATAGGAATAACACAGAGAGAAGTTCTGCACAATCGGGAGAGACAAATTTTATTTCCCAGACCATATTATGGGCAAACAAAGTAAACCTACAAAAACACAAAGGGGCAGGATGGATCTGAAGGGTCCATAGATCAAAGCCATCCAACAAATACCTCCAAGGTCTCTCAATTCTTAGAGATCTCTGATTAGGAATTCAGGGTCATGGTTATAAACATGCTAAGAAATTAAAACAAATACCACAAGCACCCTGGAAATCCTTGAAAGGAAGTTTTCTCATTTGGAAGCCGTTCTGTCATCCCAGTTAGAAATGATAAGAGAAAACCAAACCACTCTTCTTGATACTCAATCCAAGTTATCTGAATTAAACTTGGCTAAAGAATCCTTTTCATCGAGACTGGATGAATCTGAGCTGAGGATTTCTGATTCCAAGGATGCCATAAATGAACTTAAATACAAGCAGTTAGAAATGGAATCAATGGTAAAGATTTTTTAAAAATATTTCCAGGAGAACTCATATAGAATGAAAAAATGAAATTTAAGAATTCAGGGCATCCCTGAAGGAGAAGAAAGATCCACTGGAGGCCATCAAAACCTAGCAAATGATATCCTCAAGGAAAATTTCCCAAACATAGCATAGGAAATGGATATATACAACACTGAGACATTTAGGACTCCTTTGAAGGCTGACTTAAGTAGATCATGCTCAAGAAACATCATTGTTCGCATGCTTTTGTTAGAGACCAGGGAAGCTATCCTGCAAGCATGAAGACAGAAACCCCTTATTACTTATAAAGCAAAACCTATTAAAATTACTGCAAACTTCTCCATATCAACATTGAAATCTAGAAAGGAAAGGACACAGGTGATTCAAATACAAAAAAAAAAAAAAAAAAAAAAAAACAAACCAAAAAAAAAAAAAAAAAAAAAAAAAAAAAAAAAAAAAAAAAAAAAAAAAAAAAAAAAAAAAAAAAAAAAAAAATCTCCAGCCTAGATTAATATATCCAGCAAAATTACCTTTGATAATAGATGAGGAGTATAAGACATTTAATGACATTGAAGCTTTTAAACGATATGCAACCACCAAACCAGCACTGGAGAGGATTGTAAATCAATTAACACATCCAGGAGAGTTAAGACAACCCTACAAAGGAAATCAAAGAACTGGTTAGCTCAGATGAGTGCAACCCAAGAAAGGACCAAAGCAAACATGATTCATAAATCAGTAACAGATAATGATTGGATACATAACAATAAATGCTACTCAATAATCTCTATTAATGTAAATCGTCCTAATTCACCAATTAAGAGACAGAGGCTGGCTAATTGGATGAAAAAACACAAACCATCAATATGTGGTATTCAAGAAACTCATCTAACTCACAAAGACTGGAATAAACTGAGAGTTAAGGGCTGGAAAAATGTATACCTAGCAGGGGGTGAACAAAAGAAAGCAGGTGTTGCAATTCTAATTTCAGATAGATTAAATTTCATTCCAAAACTAATTAGAAGAGACAAAGGAGGATATTACACTTTAATACAAGGAAAAATCGATCAAGAATCCATAACGCTCCTAAATATTTATGCCCCAATCATAGGGGCACCTAGCTTTACATGACAAACCTTATGGAATATAAAGAACTTTATTGGACCAGAATCAATAGTAATGGGAGAGTTCAATACCCCACTTTTATCAAGAAAAAGGTCATCAAAATGAAAGATCAACAAAGAAACATCAAATCTAATATCCACTCTAAACCAGTTGGATCTCACAGATATATACGGAATGTTTCATCCACACAATGAGGAATACACACTCTTTTCAGCTCGACATGGAATGTTTTCTGTGATAGATCATATGCTAGTCCATAAGAACTCCCTCAACAAATACAAAAAAATAGAAATTATCCCCTGTTCCTTATCAGATCATAATGGGATAAAATTGGAGCTCAAGAGCATGAATAATTCCAGAAACTTTACAAACTCATGGACACTGAATAATACACTACTGAATGACCAATGGATTGCTGATGAAATCAAATTGGAATTTAAAAAATTCCTACAATCAAATGATGATGAAAACACATCATATGAAAATATATGGGATATAGCAAAGGCAGTTTTAAGAGGGAAATTTATACCATTAAGTGCCTTCATCAATAAAATAAAGAACAGCCAAATAAATGACCTAATGACACAGCTTAAGACACTAGAAATCCAACAAAAAACCAATCCTAAAAGGAACACACAAAAGGAAATTACAAAAATAAAAGGAGAAATATCTCAATTAGAATCCAAAGAGATAATTCAAAAAATTAATAAGATTAAGAGCTGATTCTTTGAAAAGATTAATAAAATAGACACCCCTCTGGCTAACCTCATCAAAAAGAAAAGGAAAAATCTAACATAGTATGGATTATGAAAGACAATGGGTCCATAACCACTGATTTCAATGAAATAAAAAAAATTGTCAGGGTTTACTACGACAGACTGTATTCCCAAAAATATGAAAATGCAGAAGAAATGGACAAATTTATTAACACGTATGACCTACCAAAACTAACCCCAGAAGACATAACTGACTTAAACAAGCTCATTACATATACAGAAATAGAAAAGGTAATTAAAAGTCTCCCAGCAAAGAAGAGCCCAGGTCCTGATGGATTCACAGCAGAATTTTACCAAACTATTAAAGAAGATATAATACCTGTCTTCCTCAAATTATTCCAAAGAATAGAAAAGGAGGGAACACTCCAAAATACATTCTATGAAGCTACCATCACCCTGACACCTAAACCAGGAAAAGATTCATCTAAGATAGAGAATTATAGACCCATCTCCCTTATGAATGTAGATGAAAAAATATTTAATAAAATTCTGGCAAACAGAATCCAGCAGCATAGGAAAAAGATTATTCACCATGACCAAGTGGGATTTATACCACAGATGCAAGGCTGGTTTAACATATGGAAATCAATTAGTGTAATCCAACATATCAAGAAACTGGCAAACAAAAACCGCATGATCATCTCAATTGATGCTGAAAAGGCCTTCGACAAAGTGCAACACCTTTTCATGATAAAAACACTGGAGAGGATAGGTATAACAGGCAAATACCTTAATTTCATAAAAGCCATTTATGACAAACCTACAACCAACATTATATTAAATGGAGAAAAACTGAAACCAATTCCTCTTAGATCTGGAACAAGAAAACGATGTCCTCTCTCTCCTATTGTATTCAACATAGTAATTGAAGTCCTGGCCAGGGCAATTAGACAAGAGAAAGAAATCAAAGGGGTACAGATTGGCAAGGAAGAGGTCTAATTATCCTTATTGGCATATGGTATGATCTTATACCTGAAAGACCCCAAAACCTCAACCAGAAAACTTCTGGATCTAACTAACTCCTTCAGCAAAGTTGCAGGGTAAAAAATTAACACAAAAAAATCAATAGCTTTTCTTTACACCAATTCCAAACAGGAAGAGAAGAAAATTTCAGGAAAAATACCATTCATGATAGCCCACCAGAAAATTAAATACCTTGGAATCAATCTAACCAAAGACCCTTCAGATCTCTACAAGGAAAATTTCAAAACATTAAAGAAAGAAATAGCAGAGGACACTGAAAAATGGAAAGACCTCCCCTGCTCTTTGATAGGGAGAATTAATATTGTAAAAATGGCTATCCTACCAAAATAAATTTATAGATTTAATGCAATATCCATTAAAATTCCACTGACAGACTTTACAGAAATAGAAAAAAGTGATCCAAAAATTCATATGGAAACACAAAAGACCAGTATAACCAAAACACTCTTAAGCAGCAAAACAAACGCAGATGGAATCACAATTCCTGACTTCAAGCTATACTACAGAGCAGTGGTTGCAAAAACAGCTTGGTACTGGCACAAAAATAGGCCCAAAGACATCTGGAACAGAATAGAAGACCCAGAAATACCTCAACACACCTATGTTGTTGTTGCTAGGTGCCGTCGAGTCGGTATCCAACTCAAGTGACCCTCATAGGGTTTTCAATGGCTGAGTGCTTTGGGATTGCCTCGGGAGTGGATTGCCAGGCCCTTCTCCCATTTTTGCGGTGCTGGGAATTGAACTCGGGGCCTCAGAGACTGCAGCGCAGTGCTCTACCCACTGAGCTAAATCCCAGCCCCAACACACCTATAGCCACCTGATTTTTGACAAAGGAGCAAAGCAAGTAAACTGGGAAAGGACAGCCTTTTCAACAAATGGTGCTGGGAAACATGCTCATCCACATGCAGAAAAATGAAAGCTGACCTGCATCTCTCAATATTTGTGAGAGTTAACTCAAAATGGATAAAAGATCTCAACATAAAACCAGAGACTTTAAAACTTATAGAAGGCAAGATAGACAATACACTCCATCATATAGGCATAAGAAAGTATTTCCTTAATAGGACTCCAATTGCTCATGAAATTTCAATAAGAATAGATAAAGGGGATTACATGAAATTAAAATGCTTCTGCACAGTAAAAGAAACAACAGAGTCAAGGAAACCCCCACGGAATGGGAAAAAAATCTTCGTATTTTATACATCAGATAAAGGTCTAATTACTAGAATTTATAAAGAACTTAAAAAAAAACTCCCCAAAAAACAACCCAATATGCAAATGGACAAAGGAACTAAGTAGACAGTTCTCAAATGATGAGGTCCATAAAGCCATGAAACACATGAAAAAATGCTCAATATCCCTAGGCATTAGGGAAATGCAAATCAAAACAACTCTGAGATTTCACCTTACACCAGTAAGAATGGCCAAGATCAATAAAACAAATAACAACAAATGCTGGCGAGGTTGCGGGGAAAAGGGAACACTCTTACATTGTTGGTGGAGCTGTAAATTGGTACAACCACTGTGGAAATCAATATGGAGGTATCTTAAAAAACTAAAAATAGATCTACCGTATGACCCAACTATAACACTATTGGGAATTTACCCAAAGGGAGATGGGTCGTCATATCACAGAGACACCTGCATCTCCATGTTCAATGCAGCACTTTTCACAATAGCAAGGATATGGAATCAACCAAAGTGCCCTTCAACAGAAGAATGGATAAAAAATACTATGGTACATATGCAAATGGAATACTACTCAGCAATCAAGAAAAATGAAATAAGGTCATTTGCAGCAAAATGGATGGAATTAGAGAAAATTATTTTAAGTGAACGAACACAAGCTCAGAAAGAGAAACACCACATGTTCTCACTCATATGTGGGAGCTGAATCAAAATTATAAGAAGGAAAAATCCTATTCAAAGGTCGGATGAAAATAAAAGGAAAAAAAAAGCTAAGAATGGTGTCAATATAAATGGTCTAGAAAACGCATGCAATTGTTCTAACAAGATAAAAACAAAGATTACTACAGGATAAGTTTCTATCTTAAACAGAACTGGAACCCAAGGACATATAGGAAAATATTACCAAGTAAAAGATAGAGAAGTCTTAGATTGGGAGGGTGGGAGAGGAGGCATACAAGAGGGTAAGGGGGAACCTGTATGAATAATGTGCATTGGGGTGCATATATGGAATTGTCACAATGAAGGGCATGTCAGAATGAATCACATTAAGGTGTGCATTAAAAATTTCCAATAAAAAAAGAAAAAAAGAAAAAAAAAAGGGCCTCCATTTGAGCAATATATCACTATGTCAGCTGGGAGCTTGTCACCAGACTTATAAGTTGCATCTTGCAAACCCTAGCTGTCAGAGATAACATTATTTGTCTAGTCAGTACATAGTTTCCTCTGCCTCACTAAGAGAACCATGATATTATTTGATGCTTCACTGTGCCCAACTAAAAATCTATTTTTCCCAGCCTTCCTTCAGCAGTTCATAGGATAAAGTTCTTTTTAATGAGATCAAGTAGAAGTCCCCAGGTAGAGCTTCTAGGAAACCTTTTACAGGTGCTATCTCAGAGCCAGGTGTGGTGGAATACACCTATAATCCCAACAAGTTGTGGGACACACCTACAATCCCAGGATTTAGGAGGCTGAGACGGGTAGATTCAGAGTTTGAGGCTAGTTTGGGCTGCACAGCAAGCCCAGGCCAACCTGGGCTACATAATGAGACTCTGTCTCAAAAACAAACAAACAAACAAACAAGCAAAAAAAAAAAAAGATGCTAACTCCATTGCATAGCTTTTCTTCTTGGCCTTTATATTCTTGCCTGAAATTTAACTGTAGGGCTAGAACACTATCAGCCCTTCCAAGCATATGCAAAGAAGCTCAGACCATCTACCCTGAGGATGAAGACAATAGTGCTGCTATTGGAGCTGCCATGCTAACCCTCAACTGCCAACCTCAGGAATTCTTTTACATAACAGGAAAAGAAAATCTTGACATGTTTAAATCACTTTTATTCAGATCCCTATTATGAACAGCAGGACACAATTCCTAACTGAAATGTTAAGTAACAACAACAAAATTTTTTGTTGGAAATTTTTGGTGTGCAATTTAGTGTGTTTCACTCTGACGTGCATTCCATGTGACGTTTCCATGTATGCACTTTGTTGTGTATTGCACAGATGGGTTCCCCTTTGCCCTCTTGGGCACCTCCTTCCCCCATCTCACCCCCCCCCCAACCAAAGACCTCTCTTCCATTTGCATGTCTTTTTGTGGTAGTACAACAATGAAGTTTTATGTGTGGTATAAAAAAAGAAAGAAAGAAAGAAAGAAAGAAAGAAAGAAAGAAAGAAAGAAAGAAAGAAAGAAAGATAGATTGTCAAAATGTTCACCAAACTATCTCTCTTCTACATTTATTATCATAAATCTGAAGACCAAATAACAAATAACAAAATATTAGGACCAAAATGTAATAAGGATACAAACCAACTGCCCCACACTGTCTTATTTATAGATGATGGGTGAATATAACTGTAAAAATTATTTTTTCTTACAAAATAACTCCTGTGTCTTTTATTTCAGAAAGCATACAATATTTCTGTAATGCCATTTACTATTATAATTGACTACTGATTAAAAACATTATTCAGTCCCTCATTCACTCATATTTACCATGTTTAGTTTTTAACATTGATTCTTTAAAAATTAACCTAAATATTTCTATTGGGTGAAGAGTTACTTAGTATCATTGAGAAATTTATTAAATATTTTATGAAAAGTAATGTCACAGTCACTTACAGATTTACCCTGTAAAACTTTGCCTTTTGTGAGAAAGGTGACATAATCAGCTATCTAAAAATGAGTCTCCACTGTAAAGAGGATTTGTATAATTTGGCCATCCTGATGAGGAAAGTTTTCTGTTACACTTACACAATTCAGAATGTAACCCATTGCCTTTCAACAGACAGAAATAGTTTAAAAATTTCTTCTATTAGGAGAAAACAATTTGAGCATTTGCTACCTGATAATTACATTTACAGCATGCTTGGAACTTAACAGAAAACCTACAAATATTAAGCATTTAATTTACTGTTTTTAAAGATTTAAAACTAAAATTGCAGTACAAGGCATTTTCTCGCATCAATGTTCTCCATAACTGTCAGTTGCTCAGTTATCAAGAGTTGAGAGAATATGGGGAAAATAATATAGATGGAAGGAAAGTAGTTATAGATTCAAATTACTGAAAATAGGAGATCCATTCACATCTAGATGAAGGTAGGTATAAGTCTAGATATTCCACAAATAGTGAACTGCTACATATCCACAATTGTATCTTTACAGTACCCAAATGTAGTGAGGAGTCACTAAACTCAGTCTTATACAAACAAGGAAAGCAATGTCTTACCTATTTCAACTATCAAATATCTATACAAATTCCCATTATATTTAAAAATATTTTAAAGCCCTCCTTAAAAAATTCAACCTAACTGAATTAACATAAATCAGACCCCTCCTATTGCATAGTCCCTCATAATGGTAAAGGGCTCTTCAGTTGAAAGAATTAGTATCTACCCAATATGACTCAACTTAATAGGATATTTATCACAAAGAGAAAAATATTCTTGTGGAACCCACCAGGGGACAATATAGTTAGGCCATTATTGTTGTATATTAAATGTGTCCCCAAAGGTCAATGTGTTAAAGACATGTTTGACAGCCTGTGGCACAATTTGAAGGTGGTACAATCTTTAGGATGTGGGGTCAGGTGAAGGGAAATTAGATCACTTGGAGCATGCCTTTAAACTGGGATTTTGGTTACTTCTTCCTCTATCTTTGCTTCCTGGCCACCATGTGGTAAGCATCTTTGCTCTACCACTTGTTCCCCATCATAGTGTTCTGCCTTGCCACAGCCCTTGAAATAATGGAACAGCCAAACATGGACTGAAATTTGCTGAAACTGTGGGCCAACATAAACTTTTCCTCCCTTTAAGTTGATTATCTCAGGTATTTTGTCATGGTAACAGGAAGCTGACACAGAAAATTGATACTGGGAAGTGGGGCTGTTGCTGTGACTATATCCGATGATGTGGTTCAGAAGCCTTTGGAAATGGTTTATGGAAGGAATTTAGAAAAGTTTGGAGAAGAAGGCTAGTGTAGTAAAAGCCTAGAATGCTGTAAACAGAGCTCACAAGGTAAGTCTGGGTGAAGGCTCAGATTAGAATGCTGATAGAAATGCAGTCAGGAATAGTTGTGCTGATGATGTTTCAGATGGAAATGAGCACTCTATTGGGAACTAGCGTTACATTATGGCAAAACACTTGTCTACTTTTTTGTCTATATCCTGAGGCTTTGTGTAAGGCTGCATTTAAAGGTGACAGGCTGATTTGACCAAGAAAATTTCAAGGCAGCATAACATTCAGGCTGTGGCATCAGTATTGCTGGCTGCTTTTAGCGAGATTTACCATAAGCATAGAATTTAAAAGACAGAGTGGAAATACTTGGAAAACTTCTAGTTTTGCCAAAAAATGAATGCACTTAATGACGTAACCAAGGAAGGTGCAGACATTAGTGCTGTTAAAAAGATGCCAAATTCTTTATAAGGATAACTTGAAGGCATGTCAGGAATCAGCAAGATGCTATTCATCCCAGTTTCAAGGGTGTTAAAGTACAAACCCATTCCAAAGACATTCATTTGAGAGAAGAGGCCCAATCCACCTTTAGTACAGAGCTGCCTAGGGAATTGGATTTGTTTCCTCCTGTTTAGCCATCCAGGTACTTGGAGGCCACTGTTGTGTTTCAAGTGGGTGTGGATAGTTTGAGTCAGCAGCAGACTTTGGCATCATTCATTTAATGCTGCTTTTGCAAGCATGTAAAATGCAAAGAGTTATGGGGCCACTAAAGTTTCCACTAAGACTTCAGAGGAAATCCTGGGAGATAAGTCTATGTGGGGAAGGGTCAGAATCTCTACCAGCAGCCCCTGACAGGATAATGTGTGAAGCAGTTAGAATAAAGCCAAAGCTGGAGACCTCAGGAATTTAGAAGTACCAGGAAAATGAGGGAAGCTGCAGGCAGCTATTGGAGCCAGCCCCAAAAATAATCATGTGGGTTATAACTAGCAAAGCAATAGAGGTAGGGCAGCCCAAGTCCTTTGGACTTCACATTATGCCACCATGTATACCAGATGCTGGACCTAGAGCTATAGGATTTAATGTTTGTTCTTGCTTTGGCCTGACACTTCCTTTCTTTACCTCCTATTTGAAAATGGAATGCTTATAATTTACCCTTTGAATCTTGGAAATATGTTCACTTTTTGTTTTTTAAAGGGGCTCTCAGCTCAGTTTGCCTGGAGTCTCAGTGAAGACTTTGTGCTTTTGAGTAATGCTGAAAGTTATAGCTTTCAGACCTCTTGGAGATCAACTGAATACATTTTGCATTTATCAGATGGGCATGGTTTACATCTTAAATGTGCCCAAGGGCTTATATGCTAAAGGCTTAGTTGTAAGCCTGTAGCACTACAGGAAAAGAATTGAACCTTTAGAAGGTGGTATTAGTGGAAAGAAGTTGGGTCACTAGGGTCCTGCCTTGGAGGTGGATATTGGAATCCTGGTCCCTTCCTACTCATTGATTCCTGGAATCCATAAGGTGAGCTCCTTTGCTTTCCCACACAGTCCCTGCGATGATGTTCTGCCTTGCCACAAGCCCAATAACAATGGAGCCAACCAAACATGACCCAAAACCTCTGAATCTGAGCCAAACTAAATTTTTCTTCCCTGAAAGTTGATTTTCTCAGATATTTTGTCACAGAGATGGAAAGTTATCTGATAGAATTTACATGAAGGTATCTGCCTGTCAACTAATCTTCCAAATCTGTTCTTCTGGGGATATCATCAATTATCTTCTGGAAGAAGACACTCTCTTTTCAAAGTCTTAAATTTTACTTTTCGGTAATTTTAGCCCGCACCAGAATCTGGCTGGGTATTCTTCTGGCATTGTCTCTATTCCCCATTGATTTACAGGTGCAGTCTCCAATATAAAATATACGATTTCCACATCCTAAGTGTTTTGGAAAAAGAACATTACTTCAGCTTGAGTTATTGTTCACCCTGCTCACATTAACACAGTTAGAAAATGTAGTATCATACAAAGTCTGCTACTGGGATGGTGGGCCAGACTTACAGGGTGCTGTGGTTTGGATGTGATTGATCTCTTAAAGGTCAATGTGTTGCAGGCTTGGGCCCCACTGTGATGATGTGAGAGTTGGTAAATCTTTAAAAGATAGGGACTAGGAGAGGGTCCTGAGATGACATGGAGGTGCTGCCCTTGAAAGAGAATGCTGGTCTTCCAGAGAATTCTTGTGAAAGCAAGTTGTTATATAAGAGTGAGCCTATTCCCTGGATGGCTCTCTGGCTTCCTGTTTGGTAATGTGATCTCTCCCTCTTCCATGTACTCCAGCCATCAGGTATCCACCATTAGACCCTTACCAGAGGCCAAAAAAATGGGCCCACCTGATCATGATTTTTCAGAAAGTGTGAATTAAGTGAACTACTTTCCTTCACAAAGCTAGCCTACCTCAGGTATATCATTATAGCAACAAAAATGCAACTGATACAGAGGGTATAAAATGGAAGAGAAGACATTCCTAAAGTGTATTTTTCATATCATTTATCCATGATATAGGTTGTAAATTACATACTCACTACCTTATGCTATTGAGTCTTATGGCTTTACTGAAATAGTAGAGTCAAACTAGGTATTTTAATACAATTTTGAGTATTGTATATGTCTAAGCATAAAAAGCACACCTGGAATCAATAATTTAAATTTACTGAAAGATAACCAAAAATTAACATCTGAAAGCTATCATATCACATGTCAAACAGGAGTAATGTTATTTAGTCTAATTATGGCATACAAGTTAAAAAATCTTAAGTATACTTTTTTCAGTGTAATTTTAACTCAAACATAAGGAATATTTTATGTGTACCTTAGTACACATATTATAAATACTTTGTCTGGTTATAAGACTTCATTTATCCCTGGTAACTTGAGATAATCAATAATCAAATACTAAGCAAACTATTTCTTCAAAGTAGTTTCTTCATGTTATTGGCAAGGCTAAATTATGTTAAGGTACAAAGACATAAATTTTCTCTGAACTCATGTCTCATTCTCCACCTTTATCACTCTGCTGTAGCGGCATGATTGTTCTTACTTTGGATATTTCAGAAATCTGAAACCTAGGCCCATCTTCCTATGTTTGGACTTCTACACTTCTCTCTAAGTTCCCTTTTAGAATCCATCTGATTTCACCTGTTGTTAGGTGCCCTAGAGTTGTGGCCCATTCACAGTGACACTTATGGGGTTTTCAATGGCTGATTGTTTCAGGATCTCCTTGGGAGTGGATTGAGGTGCTGGGAATCGAACTTGGGACCTCAGATACTGCGGATCGGCACTCTACCAACTGAGCTAAATCTCAGCTCTGATTTCACCTAGTGAGGCTTTAACTCACTACTCTAATTAAAATTGCAGTTGTGACATTCACCACACCGACATGTCTTCTGCTTTTTTTCCATAACATTTATCTAGTATACTACCTAATTGCTTATTTTTTTCCCTCTCTCCTGCTACTAAAATATGAATATGTCCTCCACTGATAGGCAATTTTGTCTCTTTTCTTCCCTAAATCCAGTGCCTAAATCAGTTTGACACATTATAAGTATCCAATAAACACTGGGTGCATGAATGAATGCTTCAGAAAGAGAGAGAGAGAGAGAGAGAGAGAGAGAGAGAGAGAGAGAGAGAGAGGAAAGAAAGAAAACAGTTTTTAATGATAACAAAGTAAAGAGCTTTTTAACATAAGAGTACATTCATATACACCTTGGAAAATTACCTGGGGCCACCAGAGACTGCTGTCTGACTCTTAATGTAAATCACAATGTGATATCAAATAGAATATGTAGCCCCAAACCAAAAGTAACAAAACATAAATTTTTGGTTAAGAAACATAAATTAAATGTAAAGTTCTGGAGTTTTATTGGCATTATAAAGATGTCTTAGAGAAAAATTGATAGAAACTCTTTTCATAATTTGTAGACTCATAGTGCTTTCTATCTGAGGTTTTGTAAAGTCACTTTTATGATCTGAGTTGTTCTGGTCTATAACTATTTGGAAAGAAATTCAAAATCCACATTGGAATGTAGGTGCAAGAGCCTTATTAATTCAATCTTCTCTCTTCTCTTTAGATCAAAATTGATGTTCCTACAGTCGTTAGAAGAGATGGAGAAGAATATTCACATAGAAAATACATTTTAAAAGTATCATTTCATTAGTTAAGACAAAAATATGTCAAAAATAAAATCTGTCAGTCTTTTCTCCACACCTCCCCCCAGCATCTTTAGCTCACATCTGCCTCTGAAGTATTTATTTTGGAGACCAAAGAGAAGTTTTCACATGTTTTTTAAATATGTTGGCAATATACGATTTTCATATTGTTAAGTTAAACTCAAATGAAGAGATCGTTAACGAAGGAAGCCACATCTAGGCTCTAAGCGAATAGTATTTCTTTTCCTATCACATGTGGATTGGTAAAATATACATGATGTCCCAACATTTGGCTAGATGAAAACAGTACTTAGTTTTCCCTTAATGTACTGATTATATCTCAACCCAAGCATTTTGGCAGCTCTTTTTCTGTGTTTGTTCTTCTTGCATGAAGCAATAATATGTCACCAGGGCAAGGTATGGTCTCTGAGGTAATCTAAACAATTGGGTGGGAAGACTGGAATAAATTCTGCTGCCTCAGGGCTAATGAGCCATTTAAAAAATAAATGGCTTTCTTCCCATTTTTTTACAGTTCTGATTTTGAAAGGAGGAAATAGATCAACCACGTATTTCATATAATAAAATATAAATGTCCAATATTAGAACTAAAAAAATTTATAAATGCTTCTCCCAATCTATACCATATAAGACCCCTGTGATAACTCAGGGCTATTACCGGTGGGTTATAAAAACAGAACATGTCTCCTCAAAGCTGATGTTACTAACATCAATTTTAGAGCAGACATATCTTAAGATGATTCTCCACTTACATACAATATTGTTACTCCTATTTGATGCAATAAGAGATGTAACCGTATGCAGAAAGAAAAATACAAAAAGGAAATGTCACCAGTTCAAAATGTTTATTAGGATGAATTTACGATGTTTACTGAGTACCTAGTGCCAAAGTCACTTTTTGGAATATCTGTCAGGTAGTCATGATCCCCTGTGTCTTAAAGAATTTCTCTTGCCTTTACCTCCTCATTCATAAACCTCAGGCAGTCATGTTAGTAATAACAATAGTAGATAGTATCCTCAAGTTGGCCCAGATTTTCCCCTAAAAATTCACAACTGAGACTGAGAGCCAAAGGATTAGTCTCCATGTTTGGGCCTGCAAAATGACTGAGGAATTCTTATAATTGAGAAGCTATAGATGCTTTCTAGTAACTATATTTTTCTTGCAGTCTGCCTACATTCTTGCCCCAGAATTCCTAATACCCCTACATTTTTATAGTAACTCTCAGGCTTGTATGATTGATTTTTTTAGTTTTGTAGCTTAAGTTATGTTATTAGGTACCATCAAGTTGGGTCCACTCATAGTGATTCTAAGTACAACAGAATGAAACACTACACAACACTATGCCTTGGCACTATGTCATGCTTCTCTGTATTCATAGTTTTCAATGGCTGATTGTTTCAGGAGTGGGATGCCAGGTCCTTCTCCCAAGCCAACAGCACCTGGCATTCTCAGGTGGTCTCCTATCCAAGGATTAATCAGGTCCAACTCTCCTTAGCTTCTGAGACCTTACAGGATCAGACACAGGGTGGTATGGCTATAAACACGTAAGTACTGTTGTTGTTGTTCACTTAAGTAGTTGTTGTTGTTAGTAGGTTTTAACTGAGAATAAGGAATTCTAAATTAAAATGTGGATTTATAGTAAAATAGATAAATGTATTTGGGTGAGCATATGTGCAAGCAGGAAATTCTTGTTTGCTCCAAGGGTCTGTCCAAATGGAAATGTTAATTTGATGGAACAAGAGAATTTGGCTCTGAAAAAGACAAAAGCAGTGATCTGTTGAGAGCAGAGAGAGAGAGAGCAAGAGAGATTAGAGCTTTTTCTAATTTAAAATAGGTTTAAAAGGTTTTCTCCTCTTCCAAGGGTAGACTATTCAAACCCTTTGCCTTCATTCTAAAAGGGACCTAACAAAGATTCTGCCCACTGATCTCCTGGACTGAAGGAGTAAACTTGGCTCCATGGGCATTCTTTGTACTTCTATGATAATCCAGCCTTGAAGTAGTTATAGGTTATAAAAATAGTGCTAGTCAGGCTGTGGCACATGCCTGTAATCCCAGCACTTGGGAGGCGGAGGCAGAAGGATTGCAAATTCGAGACCAGAGGCAGTCTGCGTAATTTAGGGAGACCCTGTCTCAAAAAAGAGAGAGACAGAGAGAGAGAAAGGGAGAGAGAGAGAGCGGGAGAGAGAGAGAGAGCGAGAGAGAGCGAGAGAGAGCGAGAGAACCCGAGAGAGCGCGCGCACGAGAGAGAGAGAGAGAGAGAGAGAGAGAGAGAGAGAGAGAGAGAGAGAGAGAGAAAAGAAAAGAAAGAAAAAGAATAGTACTAATAGTCTCATATATTAATTTTAAAAAATAGGTACTAAGTGCCTGCTATGTGACTAGCACTATGCTAGTGGCTGGGGAGTGAGAAGCAATTTGGATTGTCTGTTCTCTTGTTCTCAAGAGGAGAGGATTTCTTAGCTTATTGACTATTAAAGCCCAAGACGGTTCTGTTTCAGGTTGATTGTAAAAATTAAAATAAATTTTCAGTTGCCCCCATCTCTCTGGCTCTTTTGTCTGCTATGTTTTCCTGATTCTCAAATGGCTTGCTCCATGTAATAGACAAAATAGGCACCATCATCTCTGGATTCTGATAGTGATCTATATTTGGCCCCCTAAGAAACAACTATCTAAACATAAAAGGATTTAGTTAGGCAAAATGCCTGTGAGAAAATGCAAGGGGAGTTGAGGTAGACAGGGTATGCTATAAGCTACAGTGGTAAATCATCAAAGGAGACCTCCAACTCCTAGGAATGGGTCTGCCTTCAGGTCTGTCCTACCTGCTAATGCTCCCTGGCAGCAGCAGTAGAAAACATGATCTTGATGGAAATGTGATAGATTTTAGAGGGTAGCAGTTAAAGACCAAAGCTAATTAAGCTACCTCTTCTGATGGTCTGCCTGCTACTGTAGTCCTGTGGCATCCTATCCCATCAGATCTTGGAAGGTAAGCAGGGTGGGGTCTGGTTAGTACTTGGATGGGAGACCTCCTGGGAACACCAGATACTGTAGGCTTGGGAGACAGACCTGGCAGTCCACTCCTAAAAATGAATCTGCCATTGAAAACCCTATGAACATCAGAGAAGCACTGACAATAGTGCTTCGCCTGTTGTATGTAGGGTCGCTATGAGGCAGATACCAACTAGATGGCACCTGACAGCAACAATCTGATGGTCTGTGAGAAGCTTTTTCATGGCAGTTGAATGAAACAAGAACACAACCTACTCCACCACAAAATCAAAGTACTCTCAAAGCTTCCCTAGCTATTTGTTTAATCACTTGGCCATTTCAGGACCTATGATTCATGGGATCTGGTCACATGGGGACCTGAGACTGGGCTCAGTGATTTCACAGCTCCAGGGTGAATCCATGTAGTGGAGTAAGGGTGGTTTCTAAGAAGGAGGTCAGATAGAAAAAAATCATAGATATCTACTAATACATGTGAATGTGCAAATATAAAAGTATATATATGTGTGTATGTGTAGTGCAACATAATAGTAGTTCATTTTATGAGCATATGTTGATTGTAAAGTAAGAAATAACTACATAAATAAGCAACTACCTTGAAGATAAGTTTTTCAATAAGCCCATAAAATAAAATATCTATTTTCTAATGAGGCTATAAAATAAAAAAAATTATTAGTGAACCATTTGGTATTAAGGTTGATATAACAGATTCTATAATTACATATTAATATATTATATACATTTGAATGCCTGCAGCTATACCACTGTGGTGTCCCATGCCCTCAGATCTTGGAAACTAAGCAGGGTCAGGCCTGGTTAGTACTTGGATAGGAGACCACCCGGGAACACCGGGTACTATAGGCTTGAGAGAAGGACCCAAGAGCCCACTCCCAAAAAACAATCAGCAATTGAAAACCCTATGAATAGCAGACAAGCACTGACAAGTGTTTCACCTGTTGTACACAGGGTGGCTATGAGTGGATACCAAAGGCACCTAACAATAACAATACATTTGAATAAACTAACAATCTGTAGTGATATTTACTGTATGAATTATTTAGAGGACACTGATTTTTCTTTGGGGATGAAGTAATGTTGGGAGACAGTATTTCACAAGACTTTGCATGCCTTGTGAATGGGGTATACTCACAGCTTTTGTTCCAGACTAGCCTCTCAAGAATGTTTATGTAGCTAAAACCTTAGAAGATAAAAACAATGCCTCTTTTTGTAGTAGATGCCAATAAATCAAATTTGTTTATTGTCCATTGTGGGGAAGGACAAGGACTGGGCTGAGGCATACCTTGCCCCGAGTGCAGGCCTCTCAGGTTTAGCACACTAAACCTATTTGTCTGTGACCTGAGGCACACCCAGTCACACAGGCCCATGTGATGGGAAGATTGCCATTGCAGACCTTGTTTGTCCACACATACTCTCTTGCCTGTTCCCTGTTCTCATGGGCTTGCCTAGGGCATGTCCCGAACTTGCCTGAGGCATACCCAAGTTTTATTAGGTGGTCTAATTCAACAAGTACACTGATTGGCGCTCGCTACATAGCGAGATTCTGACACAGTACTTTACTTTTGTTTAATGTCCATTGCTATACAAGCTGAGCCTCTCCTTAAAAGTAATGGATTTGACTCTCTGAAGCTGTCCCTGGAGTGTGTCCTTGACAGCCGCTGAGCTGCACCCTCTTCAGCTGTTCCTGGGCCCCCCCTCCGGTGGGACCCCATGATTCTAATTATGTCACTGAGTTTGATGATGCCAGTTTAGAGCCGTTTTTCATCTGATGATACCAGTTAAGGGTTAAAGGAAGAAAAGTTTATTTTCACTCATAGTTTGAGAGATTTCTGTCCACTGTCAGTCAACTCTTCTGTTTCTGGGCCATAGCAAGGCAGAATACTATGGCAGGACAAGGCAGAGAGCAAAGTTGCTGACCTCATGGTGGCCAGGAACCAGAGACATGAAAGGGCAAGTAATAAGATACATCCTTCAAAGTCATTCCCCCAATGGCATACTTCCTTCAACTAGGATCCACCTCCTAACATTTCTACCACCTCCTCAAAATACCATCAAATTATGAATCCATCAAGGGATGCATCCCTTGAATAGGTCTCAACCCTCATCAGTACACCAACTAAAGACCAATCTTCAATATATGTGCCTGTGAAGGACATTTCATATCTAAGCCACTATAGCAGGTATGTTTGCAATCCATTATAAATTACTGGGTTTTGCTGTAGTTTGGATGTCTTAAAGGCCCATGTTTTAAAGTCTTGGTCACCAGCCTGTGGCAGTACTGTGAAGTTATCGAACTTTTAAGAGGTGGGGTCTAATGGAGGAAGCTAGGTCACTAGGGGTGAGGAACCCAACCCCTCCCTCTCTGTTTCTTCCCAGCTGGCATGAGGTGAGCAGCTACAGCATCCATGTGCCTCCACCATAATGTACTACCTCCCAACAAACCCAAAAGCAACTGAACAAGCAACCATGGCCTGAAACCTCCAAATCTGTGAGTCAAACATACCTTTCCTCTTTTTATCTTTAGTATTTGTTAAAGTAATAGAAAGCTAACACAAGTTTCTTTAAGCATGGACTTCTCAGCTGATAACTAATTTCATGCATGGCATCTTCCTAAGGCCCTTTAGATTGTTCCTGTAGGACTTGGGAGTCAAGGGGGAACTGGCACAAACATGAAGATCATGCTGTTTTGATGTATATGGAGTAATAAAAGTTGTCTCTGACCTAGGAATCTCATATATGTTGTTGTTAGGCGCCGTCGAGTCGGTATCCGACTCATAGCGACCCTCTGTACAACAGGGGAAACACTATTGTCAGTGCTTCTCTGCTGTTCATAGGGTTTTCAATGGCAGATTGATTTTTGGGAGGGGGTTGCCAGGTCCTTCTCCCAAGCCTACAGCTTGTGGTGTTCCCAGAAGGTCTCCCAGGTACTAACCAGGCCCGACCCTGCTTAGCGTCTGAGATCTGACGGGATCGGATGCCACAGGGCTACGGCTGCAGGCGCTCTCATATATGTTAGCATCCAGGAAACAGTAGCAGACTTACTAGCTTGCAAGTATAGTAAAACCTCATACTCTTCACAATTCTTCATAGATGCAAAGTAAATGAAATGAGATTTCAAGTACATACTATGCTGTCTATAAAAGACATAAGTATCAATGATACTCACAATTTTGTAACTGAAAGGAACTTTTAGATCATCTAATTCCCAATTCAGTGTGCTCATTTTATAGGTAAAGAAACAAACCCTAGATATGTAAATAAAATTGCTTAAAGTCAGTCTACCTTCATGGAGCTAAACCAATATCATTTAACATGTAAAGTTTAAATGTAAAGAAGAAAAAAAACTGGGTATGGATATCTTAGAACACTGAGTACTGAAAAAAAAATTTTTTCTGGTACTCAGGGATTGAATTCAGGGCTTCATGCATGCTTTTTGTATGTGCTCTACCTCTGAGCCATGCCTCAATCCCATATTAAAACTTTGTATTTTGAAAAAGAGTCATGCTAAATTAAACAGGCTAATCCTGGTCTCGAAGTTGCTAATCTTGACATGCTAGGATTACAGGCATGAGCTACGGGCACCTGGCTTGAAATATTTGTTTAATCATTAGAGAGTTAGTATTCAAGCTCCCTTGCACATATACATATATTTATACAGTTTAACTGGTAACCTGTTATATAGACAACCAAATCTAAAAGACATTAAACTGTAACAAAATATGATGGGATACAGAATTAACAGGAACTTCTCTCAAATATTAAACACAATTACTTAGAACTTCTCTCTTGTTCATAATCTCATACATTTCTGCCATTTTATTTATACATTTAAATTTTAAATCCTAAATTATGTTATTCTCTGATGGATCATTTACCTTCTATTTCTAGCTGTTTACTAACAGAATTGCCAAGGTATTTCATTTGTATTAGTTTTCCCTTGAGTCAGTAAGTACCCGAGCATTTTCTAATTATGTCCAATGAAAGTGGAACTAATTCTCAACAACTATACAGAGAGCATTTTTTCTGCTATTGAAATCCTGGTTGCAGATTTGTTTGTTGATTCTGTTTCCATTCTTAATTACTCTAATTTTATAACATTAAATTTTTGACTTACTAGAATTTTTCAAATACATGGGGCAAATTATCAAATGAATGTGCATAAGTGAGAATTGTTTTTAGTGTACTGATGCCTGAGAAAAGGCAAATTGCTTTAAGATGATCCAGTGTATAAAATATTTATTTGAAAGAAGTAGAAGACAAAATGATATAATGAAGTTAATTATTGATGCCAAGGCAGGGGTTTGGGAGAGAATAATTTAGACCAGACATCTTACTATCCTTGTCCTTAGTCAGGGGAGCCAATCATATACTAAGTTGAACATCTGTTGAACTTTCCATGAAGTATTCATGAGAAATACCAAGTTCAGATTTATTTTTCAATTTTGCTTTGTGTATTTTAAAAAATATATTTTTAACTTTTCTTAAAAATAAGGGCTGTAGTAGCTCTAACGAAAATCTCAATTTCAAATAATAGAAGGCAGAGATTACCCTCTGAAGACCAACTCGCACATTATAGCTAGAAACAAATAGTTAAAAGATAACCATTAAAACAACAGAACCTCTTAGAAAGTTTAACAATGGACATTTCTAAATGAATCTTGGGTCAAAGAATTCCAAAGTAAAATTTCAGTGTATATGTACATATAGACATTAGAAACAAAGAGAACACTACATATCAATATATGTACATATCAGATGATCATTTTAGGGTCAAATGCTTCTATTACCAAATGAGAAAGCTTGAAGTTAAATGGAAAACAAAGAATTTAACTTAAGCCAAGGGGGGAAAATAAGCCAAAAGGCAGGATTCATTAAGAGTCAGAATGAACGAACAAAAAGTAGGACAATCTTGTAAATAAAGTCCAAGGTGATTTGAGAAGTCCTATAAAACAAACTATTGATATGTCTGCTTAGATAGATTAATACAGAGGGTGCCAAAAAATGTATGGACCTTAATAAAGGAAAAACCTGCATTTAAATTGTGATAATATATACTAGTAACAAAAGATGAATATAAGTCATATTTGACTTCTGTAATTACAGGAGTTCATACTACACATTGCTATCGTAATTCAACTTCAAAAAGTAGCATAGATAGCATTGCCTAAAATGTGTATACTTTTTTTTTTTTTTTGGTAACTTTGGTATATATGAAATCAATTACTTTATATCAGTAAAAACTGGTTAGGCCCAACGTGGTGGTGCATGCCTGTAATCCCAGTGACTCATGAGGCAGAGACAGGAGGATCACAAATTTGAGGCCAGAGGTGGCCTGTATAACTAAGAAACATGTCTCAAAGAGTAAAAAAAGGGCTAGGGGGTGCAGCTCAGTGGGAGGGTACTTGCGAGGCAAGTATAAAGGCCCAGGGTAACAACTAAAAGGAAAAAAAAAGAAAGAAAAGAAAAAAGAACTAGTTAGGACACGTAATATAAAAAAATTCATATAATAAATGCAACCAAGTTCCTTGAAATAAGATACGTGAAAGCAGTAATGGATTAAAATTTAGTGCTTTGTAATAGACTTCACTGAAGAGATTTAACATAGTTTGTTTATTGGCTAGGAAAACTTAAGTATTTTACAGAGTTGAATTTTTCTTCAATTAAGTTGTTATTTAGTTCGATTCTAATCAAAATTCCATAAAGCTGCTTCTAACTTGACAAAATCCACTTCTATTTCTAGAAGATATATGCAAAAATAAGTCAATAGAATTTTTAAACTGCACAACAAACAATCCTTTAACCAGATATTAAACTGTATCATGGGCTGAGATTTAGCTCAGTTAGTAGAGCACTGCTCTGCAGTCTGAGGTCCTGGTTCAATGCCCAGCACTGCAAAAATGAAAGGAGGACATGGCAATCCACTCCCAAGACAATCCTGAAACAATGAGCCATTGAAAACTCTATAAAGGTCACTATGGGACACAACTCAACAGCACCTAACAACAAATTATATCATAAAGCTAAGCAGTGATGTATGGCTTAACACCACATACATTCTGAGAAATGTAAGACAATTTCATCATTGTATAAACACCAGAATGTACATACATAATCCTCAGGGATGTAGTGCAAGTGGCTTCTTTGACCAGGATTTTATAAGACTGACATTAAGATGTTATCTAGCTGAATTCTTACCTAGAGGATATGGGGAAAGAATCTGCTTCCTGACTCATTCTAGTCATTGGCAATATTCAGTTGTTCTTATGGAAGGAGTACTATTTTCCTGCTGGCTACTGGGCAGGGATAGCTCTCAGCTCCTCAGGCTCTTGTCACATCATCCCTTCATTTTTAGTAAGAAGATTCTCTCATCAAGTTCTTCTGCTACTTAAAGTCTCTCTTTTAAAGGGTTTATGTGATGAGTTAGGCCCATATAGATCACCTCCTTTTGTTAAACCACTGTGTCACACAATATAACCCAACCATGTAGGAAAAATTCATCATCTTCACTCAAAAGGATTAGGATGGTAAATCTCAGGGAGGACACCCCTTTTTTCTTCAAAGATGAAATTTCTTTTAAAATAAAATACAATCAAGGTAAGCATTACCTGAGGCCAAATAAAAATAATGTAGGAATTTGCTTGTTTTGCTAAGCCATCATGTGTTCTTCCATGAATAATATAAACTTGACATCTTTCTTGGTGTATGTGGAAAGGTGTCAGAAGTATTTGACTAAGAATTCCTTTTCTTTCTTTTTTTTCCTTTTTGAGGTACTGAGGGGTTAAACCCAGGGTCTCACACATACTTCTCAAGTGCTCTACCACTGGGGTGCACCTCCAGCCCATTAAAAATGTTTTATTTTGATTCAGGGTATAAGTTACGCAGGCTGCCTCTGGCCTCCCACTCTTAATCCTCCTGCCTCCACCTCCGGAGTCACTGGGATTATAGTTGTCAGTGAAAATTTTCTAAATTTGTCAAACATAATTATAATTACATATTCATTTTAAAATTTGAAGGAAACACTAAACATTTTCTAAGTGTGTTACTATATTAAATCCTAATGATATACCGTATATTGTTAAGTCTAATCTAACTGGAATCTAATGTGCACTCAGGTTTTGGTGATTCCTAAAACAAGTTAGTTCACAATTCTAATGCAGTCACTTCCTTCAGTCACTCCTTGTCCATAGGGTGATTGAATAAATACAAATATGATAGCGAAGTGATAGGGAACATTGATAATGTTTCAGTTATGAGCAATGATGGCAAGTGTGATAAATAATAGGTAAATTATAATGATAATAATTACATTGTATTGTTTTTACAACATGTACAGCAATTCCTCAAACCAGCTCTCTATTGCAAATCTAAACTGCACATGATTCTAAATCCCATCTGATTTTTTTTTTTGCTCTCTAAAACTGTTGAAAAGGTGCAGATTAAATTCAAGAATATGCAGTAGTTTGTTTCATCCTTTTGACCACTCACACTTTCTTTTAAATTGCACTGTTCAAAGAAAGGTAATGTGAGCTTCATGCAACCCTTAACCTTGATGGAAAAATAAACTGATAAGTAATTAGTATTTTACTTAACCCACCACACCAAAAACATTAAAATTTCACCAATATAAAAATTCAGATAGCTTACAATTTTTCAAAAGTCTGGTATCCACTGTATACTGACAACCTAACTCAATTTGGACTGGTCACATTTTAGGGACTCATTACTCACCTAAATCTCAATTGTAATGAAAGACATTGGCTTATACCTTTTCATTGTCTGGCACGTCTGCTCCCAGATAAGTGTTCTGAATTGCCTGCCAATCTCCAAACTCTATATCCTATAGACTAGATCAATATATATCACTAGCAGAACTTTTATCATTACCAAATATTAAATTGATACCAGCGCTATGTATAGTCCTAGGTAAATTGTAACAAAATTGGCTGATGGAGAGTTCAACTCAACCAATCATCTGTTTGAAAACACTAATATAGTAAATGAGTGGTCAATGTTTTTCTTCATAGTATTCAACACAGCTACCAACTTTCTGTATTCCCTTCTTTATACTGTGCACACATCTGTTTCTCCTTTGATGCCCCATGAGGGAAGGAACTACTTCTCCCTTGTTTGCTGTTAAATCCCTGAGCCTTAATAAAATATACTGAAGATATTAAATGTCTATTAAATGCAAGACCATGAAGCTCAATCAGCTTGTCATTTCATCACTGTATTTTCCAATTGGTCATGACACATTTTACATTTTCTCAATAAACACAGTAATAGCTGTCTCTTCTTCAAAACAATTTATAGTAGCCTACCCCAGTCATTAAAACAAAACTAGAAATATCCCACTTACCAGAATATTTATCCTGTCTTCATCATACCCTCTTAATCCAACATACAACAAAATCAAAATGGGTGAGACACAAATGAATGAGCACAAGATAATAGCCCTTTGTATCAACCTCTCAAAATTAAACACACACACACCCCTACAAGGAAAAGAACAATGAATACTGTTTTCCACTACACACTCAACAGTAACGTACTTATGCGCTCTGGGGACTTCAGAAGCTCCTTAGTAATACATTTTGCCTTAGCAGAAATGCAACTATAATAAAGGGAAACTCTAAACTGGTAGGTTTATTGAGTTTTATAAAAAGCTAAAATAAAACAGCCTGTAATGACTAAAGGCCAAACCTATTATCAGAAAAATAAATTTAACAGTTTTAATACCACTGTATTATAAATTCCTATTATGAATATTAAGAGTGTAAAAATAATTTTATGTAAAGTGTAACACGGAAGAATGCAAGAGTCAAAGAGTTCAACCAGTTGTGATTACTTTATACTGTATGCAATAAAATGGCATGTTTTTCAATGATATTATGATATTAGTATTATCCAAATTAGTCAGTTTTGTGATTTTAGTACAAAAATCCTCCAACTTCTAATCAAGTGTCCCGTTTTGTAAACTATTGGTGTATATATTTTCTAACGATCAAAACATTTATTCATTTACTGCATGTAAACCTTTTAACAAATGAATCATTCAAAAATGCACTAAGATACAATTAATTTTTCCTTTTCTTCTTAGGTGAGCATTCTAGAACTGGGGTAAGTTCAGCCTCTTCATTGTGTTTTTTCTTCTTTTTTTTCTTTTTATGGTCACTTTGGTAACCACTGGAGTCACTGCCTTGGAAAAGAGGGTCCTGATCATCTTGGTGTTTTTTCTTTTTCCTCTTCTTAGGCTCTTCCTCCCAGAGGCCATTCACATTATTACTAATTTGCAAGCCTGCCTCCTCCTTTGGAATAACTTCTGCAAAATCTGCAACTACCGTAGCGCCCTCATCTGCTTCATATGTTTCTAAGTCTTTCTTCTTTTTCTTTTTCTTCTTTGAACTTTTTTCAACAGCTTCTTCATTAGTGATTTCTGCTACTTCTTCAGAAACTTTAGAACATTTGGATTGCAAACTGTAAATTAACAGTTAAAAAATTATAGCAATATGCAAAAATAAAAGGTCAAAATGAAACCAAGAATATCTCAATATGCTAAGATGTTCTATATAACTGTTGTTGTTAGGTGCCCTCAAGTCGGTATCTGACTCATAGCGACCCTCATGGGGTTTTCAATGGCTGACTGTTTCGGGATTTCCTTGGGAGTAGATTGCCAGGTCCTTCTCCCATTTTTGCGGTGCTGGGAATTGAACTGGGGACCTCAGAGACTGCAGCTCAGCGCTCTACCAACTGAGCTAAATCCCAGCCCGTTCTATATAACAGCACTATAAAATATGTAACTATAGCACAAATTTCAAATATTCTATTATCTCTCACCCCACTGAAACATCTATGGGCTGTCAGATGTTAAACTCAATGCTAAATTTAACATTAAATGTCAAATTCTGTTTCCATGGTACTTCTCCAGAAATCAAAACATGGCTTCTAAATTCATTTTGTTCAGAAAACTTTGGCCACTGAACATTAAACCCAGGCTTACTGGCTAAGCCAGGGACATCTGATGATGAAGAAATATACTTTTGGTATATAGCAAAGCAATGGAGTTTCCTGTGTACTGTAATCTTTGTTTCAAATATAATGAACTAACCTAGTGACATTTAGTTTTCCTCGAATGCAGAATACTCCAGCAGCATCTGAGTCTAAACGAAAAACTTCAAATTCTAGCTCATCACCCACATTTATTTCCAGGATTTGCCACTGCTCAGCTGACATCTGTTCAGGTTTAGGGATGGAAGCATTAAAACATCCATGTACTAAACAACCAATGTGGCTAAAAGACACTTTGTTAACTGTACCCTGTGAAGAAAGGGGAAGAAAGAACATAACATCAAGAAGAGACCCAAAGAATTAAAAGGTAAATAAAACTTTATAAGCTTCAAACTTATCTTCAGAAGAGAAAATGTAAGATTAATAGTATAACTTAATATGGAAAAAGTTTATATCAATCACAACCACATGTCATACAAAAACAATTTTAGAAAATTGTAGAGTTTTTAGAAAGTTCAAATTTTATTAAATATGTAATTGCATGTGAATTATTTAACTGGATAAACAATAACTAATCAACTAAGCCAGTCTTGTTCAAACAAACAAAAAAATCTTAGCCCCCATTGCAGGATTCTGGAGGGAGTACATTACTGAATAACCATACTGAAACCAGGCAAAAAATACTCTATGGTATGATCCACATGTGAAAAGTACGTCAAGGCAGGAAGCATATGCTTTTTGTAACTGGAATCCACACCATTTACATTTCTATAAACATCATTTACATTTCTATAAACAGACTGAATTTCAAAGCTTAAAAGTACATTCTTTAATGATTCAATTTAAGGTGATATAAGCCATCCTATTAGAAGATAGTTTATCCTTTATATGGAAATCTTAAGCATGGATTTTTAGCTAAAGCAGAAAAACATTAAAACTAAAATAGAAGTATTATGTATCTTTTATATTTAAAACGAAACTTCCCATAAAACTTACTTTTCCATTTTGCCTCTAGGAATCAATATACACAGGGATATGAATGAAAAGCCAGAGATATTAAAAAAAATCTACATTTTCTGAAATGTAGAACTACAAATTATGCTGACATGTATACAATACTGTTTGATATCAGTTATCCTTTACCACATATGACAGAATAAAACATCCTTATTTGTCGCCATCAGGAGTCTGGTGACCCCACTGCAAGTTCCTGGGTGGTCTAGATAAACCATGGTACATTCATAGAATGGAATATTACTTTGCAATAAAAACAAATGAGCTACCAAGTGTTAAGAAACCATGGAGGACTCTTAAATGCATATTACTAAGTGAAGAAGCCAATTTTGAAAAGGATATTTCATGATCCCAACTACCTGATATTCTACAAAAGGCAAAACTATGGAGACAGATGGTAAGACCATGCTACTGAGAAAGGATGGTCTTTTCAATAAATAGTGTTGGGAAAACTGGATTTCCACATGCAGATGAATGAAGCTAGACACCTATCTCCCACCAGTTAAAAAGAACAACTCAAAATAGACTAAAGATTTAAATGTAAGACTTCATTATAAAGGTACTAGAAGAAAACACAGGAGAAATATTTAGGATATTGGAATGGACAGGGATTTTTTTAGATAACCCACAAAAACACAAGAAATGAAAGCACAAAAGAGACAAATGGGATTATGTAACACTATAAAGCTTTTGCACATCATAGGAAACAGATGAGTGCAGAAACACCCTATAGAATGGGAGAAAATATTTGCAATATGTATCTGACATAGGGTTAATGAATATTATACAGAACTCCAAAAATTCAATAGCAACAAACCTCCTTCTGATCGTGAAAACAGGCAGTTGGTCTAAACAGTTTTCAAGAGACACACACATGGCCAAAAGATATATGAAAAAATACTGAGCATCACTAACCATCAGGGAAACACAAATCACAACTATAATGAGGTAACACCTTACCCCAGTAAGAATGGCTAATACCAAAAATACTAAAGATAACAAGTGTTGGCAAGGATGTGGAGAAAAGGGAATCCTTGTTGGTGGGAATATAAGTTACATACAGCCAGAAACAGTACAGAGGTTCCTCAAAAAATTAAACTAGAACTACCATATAACCCAGCTATCCTACTACTATTAAGTATATATCAAAAGGAAATGCAAATGATGTATAGAAAAGACATAAGTACTGCTCTGTTCATTGCAGCACTATTCACAATAGCCAAGAAATGGAAACAACCTGTGTCCACCAATAGATAAAGAAATGTGGTATTCCAATGTATATACAAAAAATACTGCTCAGCTGTAAAAAAAACAGAATGAAATTATCATTCATGACAACAAGGATGGAACTGCAGATCACTATGTTAAGTGACATAGTCAAGGGCAGAAAGACAAGCATTGCATGATTTCACTAATATGTGAAATCTAGAAAAGTTGATCTCAGAACTTGAATAGAAAGGTGGTTACCTGTAGAGAAGTGGGGATGATGGGAAAGGTTAATCAATGGGTTGTTATTGTTGTTGTTGTTAGGTGCCGTCGAGTCGGTATCTGACTCATAGCGACCCTCTGTACAACAGGGGAAACACTATTGTCAGTGCTTCTCTGCTGTTCATAGGGTTTTCAATGGCAGATTGATTTTTGGGAGGGGGTTTAATCATTGGGTACTAAGCTGTAATTAAGAGCAAGAAGCTCTGGTGTTCTAATGCACAGTATACTGACTCTCTTGTTATTAGGTGCCCTCGAGTCAGATCCAGCTCATAGTGACCCTATATACAACAGAACAAAACACTACTTGACACTGTGCCATGCCCAGCACTATTATCAGTGCTTCTTTGTTACTCACAGGATTTTCAATAACTGACTGTTTCAGAAGTGGGCTACCAGGGCCTTCTCCCTAACCTGCAGCACCTGGTATTCCCAGGCATTCTCCCATCCAAGTACCAACCATGCTGACCGTGCTTAGCTTCCAAGATCAGATGAGATGGGATGTCAGGGTGGTATGACTGCAGACAGCTCTGTGGAAAAGAAAATGGATCTCAAGTCCTACCTCATACTACATAAGGCAATAACCATAAAAATATAAAGTGGTAAACTGGACCTCACCAAAATTAAGTTTCTGTTCATCAAATGTTACCATCAAAAATAATAAGTATGCTGGGGACAGTGATGTACTCCTGTAATCCCAGTGACTCAGGAGGCGGAGGCAGGAGGATGCAGGTTCCAGGATAGAGGCAGCTTGTGTAACACAGTGAGACCCTGATTCAAAAAATAAATAATGTGCTGGGGGTGCAGCCCAGTGGTGAAGCACTTGCAAAGACTGTACAGGGCTCTGGGTTCAACCCCCAAGTACCTTAAACAAAATAAAACAAAAACAAATAAAACAACCACGTTAATAGACAAGTTAACAAGGAATACATACATTTAATATTATTAACCATTAGGGAAACTCAATGAGATACCATCTCACCCCGGTTAGAATGGCTATTTATTGAGAAAACAGACAAAAACAAAACAAAAACAAGCTGGCAAAGATGTGAGAACATAAATTTGTACAGTCACTATGGAAAATTGTATGGAGGTCCCTAAAAAAACCTAAAAATAGAACCACTGTATGATCAGCAATCTCATTCTTACTCATATATCCAAAGGAAATAAAGCCAACATAGAAAAGACAAAGCTGTACGCTCACGTTTATTATGACAATACTCAAAATAGCTAAGATATGGAATCCATCTAAATATCTGACAACAGATGAATGGATTAAAAAAAATGTGGTACATATGGGGCTGGGGTTTAGCTCAGTTGATAAGAGTGCTGCTCTGCACTTTCTAATGCCCTGGGTTGATCCTGGGTTCCAAAAAAATGGGAGAAGGACCTGGCAGCCTATTCCCAATACAATCCGGAAGCAATCGGCCATTAAAAAATCCCTGTGAATAGCAGAGAAGCACTGACATAGTGCCAAGCATGGCACAGTGCTGGGTACTGTTTCATCCTATTGTACATTGGGTTGCTATGAGTCAAATGCACCTAACAACAACATATGCAATGGAATATTATTCAGCCATAAGGAAGAATAAAATCTTGTCATTTGCAGCAAAATGGATGGAACTGGAGGGTACCCCATTCAGTGAAATAAATCAGAAATAGAAAGACAATTACTGAATGTTTTCTCTCATATGGGGAAGCTGAAAAGAAAAGAAAAAAAATAGCCTGAAAGTAGAATAGTGATTATGCTAGGTGGGGATGAGGGAACACAGGTGTAGGAAATATGGATGGATATAATCAAATGTACTATGTATGCACGTATAGAAATAGCACAGTGAACCCCATTGTTATATACAATTAGCATGTGTTTAAAAGTAAAATAAAGTGTGCAAAGTATTTGAGTAGGCTCTTATTAAAACATGAAAATTCGCTTGTGAGGGAAATGGAAATTAAAACCACAATGAGATACCAATATATGCCCACCAATAAAATTAAGACTGACAGCACCAAATGCTGAAAGGATGCAGAGGAACCAGAACTAATGAATGGAAGATTAGCTGACAACAGTTTTTCATAATTAAACACACATCTACCTTGTGAGGTTGCATTTCTACTTTTACTTATTTACTTAAGAAAGATGAAAATACATTTAACAGCAGCTTTTGTCATAATTCCTAGACTAGAAACCCAAGTGTCCATCAATTAAGATGGATAATCAAATTGATGTAGTCATATAAATGAATACCATCAAAATAATCAACAAGCTACCACCACAGACAATAGCATGGATGAAACTCAAAAACATGTTTACTAAAAGCCAGATGTTAGAAGTGAATGAATAATTCCATTAATATGGAATTACAGAATAAAACTAATGCCCAACAAAATCAGAACAGTAGTTGTATCTAGGATAGAGGGGATTGAGCAGAGGGCATAAGAGTTCTTTTAAGGAGACAGAAGGATATACAAACTTGTGAAAATCCACTGGATTACTACACATTATAACTTGTGCATGTTTTTGTATGTAAATTATATCTCACTGAAAATAAAAACTGAAAAAACTGATCAAAGTATTTGAGGACTGGATCTGTTTGTATGGCACAGGAGAGGGTACTTTTAGGGAATTTATGTGTACAAATCTGTCTCAATTTTAAACTTTATGGAGTCCAGAATACAATTTCTGTCAATGTAATTGTGATTGAAAATTTTAAAAAATTAAAAAATTTAAAGTGTTTGTGATTTCTATTACAGTGAAATCTGATCTATTTTAATGAACAATATCAAGAATTAATGGTTCTTATCTATTAGATTAAGCAGTTCCTGAAATTTTTTTTTAGTTGGAAAAAAAGCATATACACACATGAACATACATACACATAAAGATATATGTAAATCCACAAACACAGAACTGTCAGTGGAAGAGAACAAGTAAAGAAGATTAAGGGATACATTTCAGTAAATCACATCAAATTGTTTTCCAGCCTCCGAAAAACTGGAAATCCTTCCAGACGGTGCTTCTTTCCATGGCATAGACTTGCTGTCTTGTTCTCAGTCATTTTCCTTGCATGCTTAGCCCTAAAACCATTTAAATTCCTTTTTTTGTTTTGTTTTTTTGTTTTGTTTTTTTTTATTATCACTATACTATTGCATATTCTTGAATCGAATCCACAAACTTTCAATAGTTTTAGAGGACTATAAAATCAGATGCAGATTCGAATTGCCTGCCAATTAGATTCACAAAACAAAGCTCCTGACTTAGCTCTCCACTGCAAATCCAACCTCCATGTGATTCTAATCTGCATTTGATTTTGTAGCCCTCTAAAACTGTTGAAATCTACAGCCATACCACTGTGGTGTTTGACCTCCTCAGAAGCTAAGGAGGGTTGGGTCTGGCTAGTCCTTAAATGGGAGACTGCCCGGGAAATACTGGGTGCTATAGGCCTGGGAGAAGGACCAGGCTGTCCACTCCTGAAATAATCAGCCATCAAAAACCCTATGAAAAGCAGAGAAGCATTGACAATAGTGCCAGGCAAAAAAACTTGACAGGGCTTGCCCTAGATTCCAGAATATATGGTATTTGAATAAAGAAAAGGTATATATGTAGAATTGAGAACTTTAAAAATAATAATTATTGACTCCCCCACCCCTTTAAAGTCATCCTTGTGGTTGTTATTAGGTGCTGCAGAGTTGGGTCTGAATCATAGCAAGCTTATCTACAATAGATCAAAACACTTCCCAAAACTGTGCTATGTGATGTTTTTTGCTTAAGCCCAAAGATCATCCTAGTACTTTGCAAATCATCAATTGGATGGGTATTATACTCTATACATGCATGTGTCTTAGTAGGAGCAAATTTTATAACTTACCTAAAATGAAGTAAAAGAAAATTAGATTCCCAAAGTTTATAGTCTCCTACTTTTTTTCAAATTACGTAATTATGCAAAGAAAGCTAGGAAAAATGATATACATACCATAAGCTTTTGCCCTGGTTCAGGGCAGAAAATAACAAAATCTGCTTCAATGTTAAGGTGAATGTGTCCTTGGTCATCATAAATATCTCCCAGTTCACCCACAACTTTGATGTTATCATATGCAACAGGGACACCTAAAAGGCTGTTAAAAAAGAAGAAAATAATATCTTTTATCCTCTTGTAACCCAATAGTACCGATTAGCTATTGTAAAGATCCAATAAGTATTTATCTCCTAAATATATTACCCATGCCAAAACCACAATAACATTTGCCTAGTCTTATGGACTAGTAAAAGTGGACTTTAGTAGTTCCACTTCACCAAAAGGTTTCAATATGCTTTTTCTTGTTGGGTAATGTTGAGTGGAGTTTGACTGATAGTAACCCTCATAGGGTTTTCAACGGCTGATTGTTTCAGGATTGTTTCCAGAGCGCACTGCCATATGCTTCTCCCATTTTTGCAGTGCTGGGGATTGAACCCAGGTCCTCGGAGAGTGTGAAGCAGCACTCTACCAGCTGAGTTAAATCTGAGTCACTTTCAATGTGCTAACTTAAAATGACTGTGCAAAATAGGTACTCAGAAACAAAATGTCCAATTATGTACCAGTGATAAATTGCCTCTTTTTCCTACTTATTTGCATCACAGTTATGCTGGCAGGAGAAACAATGGGACCTGGTAAGGAAAATATTTGTGTATTTCTGTATTACTGAACACAGGCAATTTTAATATGACCGGCCATTAGTGAATTTCTGTACTCCATAGCATACAGCAAAGGAATCATTAGTGTTAAACCTGAAGGCCCGGTTATAACCAATAGGTTAGTACAGAAACATCTCAAATTGCAACTGTTCCTAGTAAATGGGGAAGTTAAGACATACAACTCTGACATTTTAGATTAGTGTCCAAGTTTCAGTCAGGATTAGTATGGAGCTATATTCAAAATGCCAACTCTTACCTAAGAAGGTGACAGACCTGGTGGCTTCCCTGCCACATCTCCTACTTGTTGAAGAAAACCTCCCTGATTCCCAAGGAAAAGCCCAAATCACGTCTCTATTGTATGTAGAGCCCACAGCTGTAGCCCTGTGGCATCTAATCCCGTCAGATCTCTGAAGCTAAGCAGGGTCAGGCCTGGTTAGTCCTTGGATGGGAGAATGCCTGGGAAAACCAGGTGCTGTAGGCTTGGGAAAAGGACCTGGCAATCCACTCTCAAAAATCAATCTGCCATTGAAACTTCTATGAACAGCAGAGAAGCACTGACAATAGTGTTTCCCCTGTTATACATAGGGTCACTATGAGTCAGATACCGACTCGACGGCACCTATCAACCAACCATTGTATGTAGAAATTTATTATTATTCTTAAATCTAATTTTATTGAACCTACCTGTATATATGTTTGGATCCTGCACACATCTAATGCCAATGAAAGCAGAGAATTTTTGTAAGTTTCTAGCATGATTTACAGAGTAAGAGAAAGGATTTACCCCTAATAGATTTTATTTTAGTAAAACAGCCGTATCTCACAGGAAAGAAACTGTAGTAACTTCCAAATTAAGAAAATTATAAACTCAAGAGACTTCCTCAGGAAAATATTCTTGAGTTGTTACTTTTTGTAAGTGCCTTTCCTAAGCAGGAACCATACTATTACTAAGAAAATCTTGTTGAGTGTCATTGAGTTGGATCTCACTCATAGCAACACTATGTCCAAGAGAATGAAATACCACCCAACACTGTGCTGCGCACACAGTCTTTCTATATCTGAGCTCATTGTTGCAGACACTATGTTTTTTCTCATTCTGGGTGTGTCACATCAGCAAAAGGAGGTCCCAGGGGCTTTACTCCATTCCCATCATTAAGATCAACTCTACTCTGGGAAGGCAATTCTTCCCCAGTCATTTCTAGAATGCTTTCCAGCCTGGGGAGATCATTTTCTGACTCTATCTTTGACAGGGCTTCTCTGCTATTCATAGAGTTTTCAATGGCTAATTGTTTCAGGAGTGGACTGCTGGGTCCTTCTCCCTAGTTGGTCTAAGTCTAGAAGCTCAGCTGAAACCTGTCCACCATGGGTGGCCCTGCTGGTATCTGAAATACCAGTGGCATAGCTTTCAGCATCACAGCAACATGCAAGACCCCACAGTATGATAAGCTGACAGATATGTGGGGAAAGACAATCTTAAGGACATTGAAAACAGAGAGTAGGAAGGAAAAATAAATAACTGCCAAAATGCACTAGAAAAAGAAATTAAGACCTGTTTCCTCTAATCAAAGCCTCCTCTACTATTAGAGAGTGGAGGGAGCCTTGCTGTTTCCTAGGAGGCACCTGGGAATTTGTGGTACTAGTCGTGTTTGTTACAAACATTGCAAAAGCTAGAGAAGGAAAACAGTCTATGTACACCACAGTCCTGTATAATGACAAAATACTCTTAGTGCTGATTTTAAATAGCTGGGCACAGATTCTAAATTTTAAAAAATTAATACATCAGCAGAAAGTTATCTTTGTATGGTTTTTAATATATTAAAATATCTACGATTAGAGTAATATATAAATTCAAGAGGAGACTGTTTTGTGTGATACTTTACCAAGAATTATTCAACTATTTCAGAAAGGCATTGGTGACTGCAGATAAGGGTGTGTGTTATTTTAATTGTAAGGGCAAAATGCCTGCATCAACCTACATTTGAAACTGCAGCATTTATGATTCTTAGGTATAGGTGAAAGAATTACCTAACTTCTTCGGTCTTCCCAGATAGTCACGTTTGAGCAGTGTCACGTTCAGTTTACTGTATTGTATTAGTGTAGTATATTTTTGTTTTGAAATTGTATTGTTGTTGTTGTTGTTAGGTGCCCTCGAGTGGGTATCCAACTCATAGTGACCCTCATAGGGTTTTCGATGGCTGACTATTTTTGGGATTGCCTCAGGAGTGGATTGCCAGGTCCTTCTCCCATTTTTGCGGTGCTGGGAATTGAAGTCAGGACCTCAGAGACTGCAGTGCAGCGCTCTACCTACTGAGCTAAATCCCAGCCCTTGAAATTGTGTAAGTAGGTATTTATCTTTAAACTTCATTTCGGCACAATAAAGAGGTACTGCAAGTTATTGTTCATGTGAAGGAGGTTCCAGGTCCTACAGGGTTGAGCACCTCTAACCAGAGATTGTGATGATAGAGCCTAAGGCCCAAAGGATTTGTGTAAATCATCCAACCTTCGGGAAAACAAATCATAGCGTGTAACTTATTGAAAGTCACCATATATTCAAAGACAGCCATTGTAACACTATATAACACAGTGTGTTCTTTCACTTTTGTTTTTCAAAAACCATTCTAAGGAAGTACAATGGCCAACTGGTAATATCACTTAAGATATTTAGGGGATAATTAAATCAAGTTTAAGGGATCCTCAGCCTAAACACTTAAGGCTTCACTGGAACTAATGGGAGAAAATACATCTGACATCCTCTAATAACTCTGTCACATGAAAGAGAATGGTTTTTGTTTTGTTTTTCCCCTAAACTTCTCAAAGGTACAACTTAGAATTATACTGTGATTTTAGAAAACTACTTACATTCTATAAGCAGAAAGTCCAAAGCTGAAATGGGATACCTTTTTAAAAATCCTGCCACTGAAAAAGGTAGACAGTCTGTCAAATAGGAGATGTTGCTGAGATGACTTAAACATTAATATGAGAGCCATTCTCAATTTCTTCATTTTCTTCCATCTCTAACTAAAGAGAAGAAAATAGCTACAGGATGGTACTACAGGATGGCCCAAAAAGTCTAAAAACATAAACTACACATAATAAATGGTTAGCTGACACTATATTACAATTCCCAATACGTTCAATGTCTTGTCGCTCCTTAATAATGCGTAAGCTCAATGTGTGGTGCCTAATCTGCACATTTAATAAACAGGTTACTTTAGCATACCCCCAAGCAATAGGAAAGGGAAATGTCCAGATGTGCCCAGAGGAAAGCTTTTTCCACACAGCCACACTGTCCAACTCCACTACAGAAATTATTAAATCAGTTCCTCATCATTCTAGAATAATGGCACCCAATGGACAACTCTAGGTGACTTTCTCCTAGCCTGTCAATGGAGGAAGTAATTGATCATTGCCTTTCTGTATTTATAATCGCCTGTGTATTCTTAAAACTCTCAAATCTATCCTTTCAAGTTGTTTTTTTCTTAGTTATTAACAATTTCTTAGTTGATCTCTCTGCTACTGCTTCATCCTATTTAAAATATCATATAATTCTAAAGTGCTATTTCTTAAGCTGCAAATCTGGTTTTGTCCCCAGAACTCGGAATATGTACTGTTCTTCTCAAGAGTGTGCCAGGTGTCATGGTTGGAGAGTAATAAGAGGATAAAGCATTAACTGGAAAACAAAACAAAACAAAAAAACCCAAAACAACAACAACAACAACAAAACACCACACACACAAGAAAAACAAAACCAAAAAAATCAAACAACAGCAACAAAAAATCCTGGTGAAGGCAGAGAAGGATATATTAGCCATCTTCACTGAATCATCTCCCCCCATAAGAGACACACAACTCTCCAATCCAAAAGTACTCAATGACTTTCCCTTGTTTTAAATTTTTTGGGGGGGCAGTACTGGGAGTTGAATCCAGGGCCTCTCACTTGCATGCTTTGCAAGTGGTGTACCACTGAGCTGCACCCTCAGCACTCCCCCCCCCCCTTTTTTTTAACCTTTTGAGACAGGGTTTCACTAAATTACGCAGACTGCCTCTGGTCTCGAACTTGCGATCCTCCTGCCTCCACCTCCCAAGTTTCTGGGATAACAGGTGTGTACCACCACTCCCAGCTCCTTGTTTTAAATCTTATTCTACCTACATAGTATAGTTCCCTGGTCAAATCATACTAGTTCACATCTACTACTCATTTGTTTATGCCACTCTCTTTGCCTGAAATGCTATTGTCTCAAAGTATCCTCCTCCTATTAAAGTTCTCAAAGGTTACAAGATCCAATTCAGCACTTCTTCTCTTACTATAACTTAATTTAGATTTCTGTCAAATTTTAACACTTCACTGGATTTACTTGGTTTAAACTTATGTCTTCACGACAGCTCGTTAAAACCAGAATCTTGTTTTTTGTTTGTTTTTTATATCCCAAGTCCCTAGTATATAATCCTGACATATAACAAGTGTATTTTGGTGCTTACAGAAAGCTGTATATTCTGGACATGCTTAATTTTTTGTGGACATGTGGGAGGGAGTCCATGATCCTTGAGAAGTGGCCACAGCTTTGGAAAAATTACCTAAGGAAATTCATATAACAAATTCCTGCAATTTCTGAGGGTTTGTGAAACTATTCAAGGACAATCATGAACTCGCAGAGAGTCCATCCATCTGTTTTAGAACCCCTCCTTAAATGCCAAAGTAGTTTAGGGAACTATTAAGGCACTTCCTTTCCCTTTGTAATTCTGAGAGTTCTCAAGATACTTATGAATACCTTAACATAAATGTACCAAAGTTTTGTTGTTTTTGTTTACTCTCAAGAGTAATAGGTTTATACGTCAAATAAACATTTTGTTCCTAGAAATAGCTGGGCCCGGTGGCACATACTTTTAATCTCAGTGCCTCGGGAAGCTGAGATAGGATCCCAAGTTTGAAGCCACAGGCAGCCTGCATACTTTGCGACACCTTGTCTCCAAATAAAAAAATAATAAACGGGCTGGAGGCGCCGCCCAGTAGTAGAGCACATGGAAAATATCTGAGTTCACCCCCAAGTACCCCAAGGAACAAACCAAAACAAAACCTTTGTGTTTCTAAAAAGAAAGCAAACGGTATTTTCTACAGCTCAAGCAGGTCCAAAAGAAAAAGCCAGGAAGTTACCAGGGCCAAAACAACAAAAATCGCCCATGTTTTACAATGATGGTGCACGAATGTTTACATGCACTCTTCTACGAAATAAAATAGAACCTACTTTAAGTAATGACACAGAAATTTTCATTGTCAAACGAGGGACCATTAGCCGGCAAGAGCAAAATGAAACGTTCACTACCCCAACAGAACTCAGCCTCCTAGTTCTCCAGATACCAGGTGTATTCTTATCTCTACACCTGGAGCAAACTTCTCGACTCCGTGTGCCGACACTTTGACCTGTTTTCTTCCCTAAGGGACCCTACACAATTCTTGGACCGGAAAGTACTGGCCTTACAGGGAGAGCCGCGACTACAGAAGCCCTCGGGGCTAAGCTCCGGTGGTCAATAAGACCTTTACCATTTCTTCCATTTTCTGTTGCGCCAATAGGATGTACGTCCGCTGCCCCTGCCCGTGCCCGTGCCCCAAAGAAGGGGCGGTAGGCTACATTACGGAAAGGCAGACACCCGTACCTCTCAGAAAAGCGCAGGAGCTCCGCATCTAGTTGCTCGCGGATGCCGGTGCGCTTCCTGTGAAGGTAGCGAGGCGACAGGGCGATGTGCCTTCGGTGCGGCCCCGCCACCAGGCAGGAGTAGGGGCTATTCACCAGAGCACACGCAGCAGCGTAGGTCGGCAGCTCTAAGCAAGGAAGGACACCGGCAGGCCCTGCCCCGGGCCCCTCAGAGGCCGCCTTCGGCCGCTGCGACTCCAAACAACCCGCAGCCATGCGGCTTCTTAGGTTTCCCTTGGCGCGGAGCTCTGACGCAAGCATAACCTTCGCGACTCCGAGGTCTCCTTTGTACGTCATCAACCGGTTACCACACCCCCTAGAAATTTTATCTCCTTTCGGGGCATTACGCCCGTCTGACCAGCAGAGGGCACCTGCTGCTTCGCAGTCCCAGGACAGAGTTCGGAGGTTGTAGTGCGTATTGAGCATGCGCCAAAGCCAACCAGCTTCGTGAGGGATGGCTGGTGGGTGTTTTCTCGAACGTCCGCAGTGAATTTCGTATGTAGATTAATGGGGGTGCCAGCTTTGATCATTTCCAGGAGCAACGTGGTTTGGTAGAAATTTACAAGCTTAGACTGTACAAGAATGAATCAAAAATATTTACAGAGTATATTTTAATCCTGTTCGGTAGCCCAGATGCCTTTTCTTCTCATTCTTTAATCGCTAAATTAGCCCTGCTTTCCAAGTGGATCAGCCCAACTGTCATCCTCAGGTCTTCTCTTGTCCCTAGACATCAAAGCAGCCTCAAAGCCTGTGCCGGCCCAAAGTGGAAATATCATTCCACTTGGACACCTCTTTCTGTCCTCGCTATCCCTGCCAAAACTGTAAGACTCTTCCTGCCTGCGGAAAACTAGTTTACTGATCAGGAAGACATTCTGGAGAAACTTGATCTCTGAAATATAATCATGATGTGCCCCGCTTAAAGCCCATCATAGGCATCCCCACTTTCCCTAGAATAATCCAAACTCTTTAATATGTCTAATGAATTACTAGACAATGTTATGATCTATCCTTACTTGTTTTCTTAAGCGTCATTTATCACACATCCCCATTTTAACATTATCTGCTAGCCTCTACCCATGCTCACTGATCCTGTTTTACTTCCCTTGCCCCTCATCATGTACCCCTACACATTTCCCTCTAGTCTTGCGCTGTTCCTTCCACGAGGAAATTTCATTCTCTCAAATGGGTAAATTCCACTTGTTAGTTTTTAGCTTAGATTTTACATCCTCTTTCTCTGGAAAGAATTTATACCTCCTATTTTAAAGGGCTGAGGTTTAGCTCAGTTGGTAGAGTGCCACTCTGCTGTTCCTAAAGACCAGGATTCCATCCCTAGCACCACAAAAATGGGAGACAAATGTGGTGGCAGTCCACTACAGAAACAATGGGCCATTGAAAACCCTATGAGGTTGGATCCAACTCCACAGCATCACCTGAAACCCTCTTTTACTATAAGGACTAGTTCCCCATTTGTGTTCTGTCACCATCATTGATCACTTGTTTGTACGTTGATTATGTAATATAACTGCGTGAAGCTGTACCACTATGCATCTGATCCAGTCAGATCTTGGAAGCTAGGCAGGTTGGAGCCTGGTTAGTACTTGGATGGAAGACCACCTGGGAACACTAGGTGCTGTAGGCTTGGGAGAAGGACGCGCCAACCCCCTCCCAAAAACAATCAGCCATTGAAAACCCTATGAATAGCAGAGAAGCACTGACAATAGTATTTTGCCTATTGTACATACACTGACACAAAGGCACCTAACAAGAAGAACAACATGTCATTGGTTATTTGCTTGCTTGGTCCATCACAAGACTCCAATCTCACTAGGGGTAAGACCATGACAATCTTGTCTTGCTTATCGCTGCAGCCCCGATATGATTCAACCTGTCCCCAAACTACCAATGCCCCCTAAATAAATGTATGGATAAATAGGAATAAACTAAAGAAACCAGGAATGATAAAGAATTCACAGGCTAAGTAGAAATGGGATCTAGACAAAACACTTGACATAGGTCATACTTCATAAGTGCCAAGAGAAATGTATAGCAAGGAATGATGTGAATACTACTCTTCCCAAGTACTGAAAAAGATCTCTCTAAACCTGGTTTCATGGTTGTAAAATAAAGATAATAATACCCTGCCTACCTTCAAGAGATGATAAGAGGTTCAAATAAGATAAATAGCATTTTCTTCAGTATTCTTTAATTGACTGTGAATTCAGCATGAGATGAAAATGAAATGAAATTGCTCTCAAAGTCCTTTGATAGACAGGGTAAGCCCATAAATGGGAAACACAGTAATTTTTACCTTTTCTTACAGGATCCTGTAAGACTCCTGTGCAGGACCCCTGCATTCAGTGTTTTCAACTTGGCTAAACATTAAGAGTGCCTGCAGCTGTAGCCCTGTGGCATCCGATCCCATCGGATCTCGGAAGCTAAGCAGGGTCAGGCCTGGTTAGTACCTGGATGGGAGACCGCCTGGGAACACCAGAAGCTGTAGGCTTGGGAGAAGGACCTGGCAACCCCCTCCCAAAAATCAATCTGCCATTGAAAACCCTATGAACAGCAGAGAAGCACTGACAATCATGTTTCCCCTGTTGTACAGAGGGTCGCTATGAGTCAGATACCGACTCGACGGCACCTAACAACAACAACAACAACAAAACATTAAGACTGACTGAGGCACTTGAAAAATCCCTCATGCTGAGACAGTATTCCGACCAATTAAATCAAACTGCTCCAGGTAATTGATTACACATTGCAATGAAGCTGGATCTAGATTGGCTGCATGTGATTTGAATGAAAACAATTTTGTCCAAAAAGTAATTTAGTTAAAAAAAAAAACCTGGAAATTCAACCAAAAAATTAATTCAAAACACTTTATCTGAAGTCAAATACCCCAGTAATGATTTTGAACAAATATTAAATGTGATGCACCACTGTAATGGTTAATCCTGATTGCCAATTTGGGAGGTTAGTGAATCATATCTTATGAGGGTGTTTCCAGAAATGATTATATCATTAGGGCTCTGGACTAATAACTGGTTGAATCCATTGATTAAATCATGGATTCAAACTTTGAATAGACTATTGGGAGAGGGTGTAACTGTAGAAGGTGGAGCCTAGTTCAAGGAAGAGGGTCACTGGATTATTCCTGGATTGGTCTGGCCCCTTCCTATTACTCTTATCTGCTTCCTGGCCACCCTGAGATGAGACTTTCCTCCTCCACCCCCTGTGCTTTGATGTTCTGCCTCATCATGGCCCAGAAACAACATCAGAAGATTAGTTACTGAAATCTCTGAAACCATGAGCCAAAATAAATCTTAAATTGTTTTGTCAGGTAATTTGTCATAGCAATAAAAAGTCTGACTAACATAACAATGGAATAGTCTTGTAGTCCTTTATGTGTCCATAAGCTGTTAGATGTTTGCTTGTTTGGTGTTTGAAAATCTGAAATTATTAGAGTGTAATTTTATGAAGAAGGAACCAGATAGGATTTTAAACTATGTGCAACATAAAAGGGTTTCATATAAAGAGTATTCCAAATAAAAATGCCTGTGTATCAATAAGTTTTTGTTGTATAACAAACTATCCCAGAATTTAGTGGCGTTATGCAATATCCATTAATCTGACTCACACATTCAAGGGTACAAATATGGGCTGGGTTCAGTTGGCCTGACTAGCACACCTGTGGTCAAATGTGCTTGCCCATGTCTCATCTTCCAGCAAACTACAATGAGCTTGCTTTCCTGGAAGCTGAGCTTTTCCTGGAAGCTGTGCTGATTCCCAGAGAAGAGAAAGAAGAGATAAGTGCGTACTTCTTGAGAAAGAGAATAAATGACTTTCCTAAGGACAAACACCTATTGACCAATCAACGAAGCTTAATGCAGGAATGACCTATCCCACAACGCATGCTTGGAAGCACTAAATGTCTTCACTTTTTCTATACCTATGATCAAAACTGACAAAGGAAGAAATTGTAATGGGAAAATAGATGACTAATTTTATTTAGCCTCTGCCTAAAAATGTTCAGGTGGTAATCAGACCAGGCTAGTAAATATCCCCATTTTGGCAGGCTTGGGAAGATGTTGAACAAGCACTAGTTATAGCCAAAGCAAGAGTGTTGGTGTTCTTGCAGAAGATAATTTAGGAACTATGGCTTGTAGAAGGCTGGTACTAGAGTCAGGTCATATAGATGTAAATCTTCGCTCTGTCACCTTGGACAACATTCTTGCTGTTTTTAACTTCAACTTTCTAATCTTTAGTTCAGAGATGTGATTATATAGTGAAGTGGTGAGCATTTAACAAGATAATGACAGTGCAGTACAAAACACAGTGACTTCCCTATATTAAGTGCTCAATAATATGTTTCTTTGATTCCATGATTGATACCTCAGATATAATATGCTTGATTCATCATGATTAATAACATAGAAGCAAAATGTATGAGTAAAATGTGGACAAAAATATGATATAAACTGGAGGATGCTTTGGCTCCAGTTTTGTGGGTCCAGTTTTTATAGCTTTGATGACATTAACATTATTAATTTCAGATCCTTCTCCCTATATTGTAATTATAAGTAAATGTTATATATGAACATTTGATTTGGCTTAAAATTATTATTTTGATATAGTATCCATTTAAAGTATTTTACTGATAAAATTCATTCTAGATATGCATATGGATGCTGAGATACAAATTTGCAATCATATGATTTTCAATGGCTGATTGTTTCAGGATTGTTTTCAAGAATTGACTGCCAGATCCTTCTCTCATTTTTGTGGTGCTGGGCATCAAACTCAGATCCTCAGAAAATGTGGAGCAGCACTCTACCAACTGAGCTAAACCTCAGCCCTGGTTGTGGAAATAAGGAAACAAAAACAAAGATCTGAATACGACCAACATTAACCATCAAGATGATGCAGACCACTTGTAATTCACAAATACGTCAGCAGATGTCAACCATGAGCTTTAAATTTATGGCATTTTGCTTTAGCCTAAAGCACTGTAGAAAGGGCAAAAATTATGGCTATTATTTATCAATGGCTTATTTTTTTACATATAATCCTTCAAAAAATAACGTAGGACCAAATTTTGACTGTGAAAATGCCTTCTACTTGCTTTTTTAGATTGCTGACAGTAACTTATGTACAGGCTGGGGTTTGGCTCAGTTGGTAGAGCACTGCTCTGCACTCTCTGAGGACCCGGGTTTGACCCCCAGCACAGCAAAAATGGGAGAAGGACATGGCAATCCACTCCCAAAGCAATCCTGAAGCAATCAGCCATTGAAACCCCTATGAGAGTCGCTATGAATTGGACCTGACTGGACGGCACCTAACAACAACTTATGTACACTATGCCTATGGACAAGGGGGGGATAAGTAACAGCATGTTATATTACATTTCATTAAACATTATGCATCTTATACTTTGCAGACTACAGCTTGTGCTATAAAAACTTAGGGCTGAAATAAATTAATATTTCTATAAATTAAGCTCCAGGTCCTTTCATGGGATTATGTTTTAATGATGGTCCTTGAATCAGGCTTCTGGACGCACACCATCAACGTCAGCTAGGAACTGGTTAGAAAGTAAAATTCTCAGGCCGTCCGCAGATTCACTTCACCTGGGGATGGAGGCAAGCAATCTGTTTTAACAAGCCCTCTAGGTGATTATCATACCCCCTGCAGTTTGACAACTTGTGACACTAAAGGGACCTGAAATATAGGGTAGAGGCTCTGGAATGATCATTTTTATTTATCTATAATTGATGCAAATACAATGATAATTACATGGCCAATTATTTGTTTCATTTGTTTTAGTGGGCAACATAGTAAAGTTTGCTAAACAATGTTCATAAACAGTATATAATTTACACAGATTCAGAAAAATAGAATACCATTACTAAATTCTCACAAGTATCTTATATATAATAAGGAACTTTACTTTGTCCTCATCGTGGATTATATTACTAAGGATAACATTATGGTCATTTTTGTAATTATAACTAACTAAAAAATTATAGGGGCTGGGATTTAGCTCAGTTGGTAGAGAACTGCGCTGCAGTTTCTGAGGTCCCGAGTTCAGTTCCCAGCACCGCAAAAATGGGAGAAGGACCTGGCAATCCACTCCCAAGGCAATTCCGAAACAGTCAGCCATTGAAAACCCTATGAGGGTCCCTATGAGTCGGATACCTACTCGAAGGCACCTAACAACAACAACAACAACAAAAAATTATAACTAAATCAGAGAGGCACTGTGGCAAATGCCTCTAATCCAAGCGATGTGGGAGGCTGAGGCAGGAAGATCACAACTTCGAGGGCAGAAGCAACCTGTATAATTTAGTGAGACTGTTTCCAAACAAAAATAAATGAAAAGTGGGCTGAGGGTGCAGCCTAGTGGTACAGCCTAGTGGCAGAGCACTTACAAAGTATGGGCAGGTCCTGGGTTCAACTCCCAAGAACCACACACACACAGATTATAACTGACTCAAAATATAATTATTTCGAAGGCCTCTAGAACCATCTTTGGGAAGATAAGACAATTCTCTGTAAAACATGTCATCCTTATTTGTATGAATAAGTGTGCTTCTTTCTCCCCTAGGCACGGCCAAACCTCCTACAGTTGTTTTATCATTGAAAAAAGACACACAAACATTTTTAATTAACAACAACAAACTCACGTTTCATTATCATTTGTAAATAAGAAAAGATATACAAAATTATAAATCTGTAATAATTTTATCCTAAACACTGCTTTGACACAATGATCTAAATGTTTGTTAATTTTCCTTTATTAGCTCAGAATTTCTGAAATAACATCTAAAGTACCAGTTCCCATGAAGAGGCAGTGTGTATTCAACATCCTCAGTCTAGAGGAAAACTTTATCCTTGCTTGTAATATATAAATACGGTTTTACAGTATAATAAATAGATTATTTGTAAATCACATTAATTCTTTAAAAGGATAATAACAAGAGTGAAAAACACACACATAGTTGGAGAAGGTAAGAACGGGAGGGGAGGAGAGTGGAGACATGCTTTACATTTGAACTTTAAAGCGTAACTTAAAATCATGCCAATTTTTTAACTCCACCTGCCTGAGGTTGCAAATATCCATGTAGGTATCTATAAATCATTATCAGGAAAATCAAGAAGGCAGCTGCATAGCCTTTTGGTTGAAAGATGCTAGTTAAAAAGGATTGGTTTAAATCAGGGGTCCCCAATATCCAGTTTGTGCTCCATTATGACATGGCCCACACAGCAGGAGGTGAGCCAGCAAAGCTTCATCTGTATTTACTGCCTGAAGTTCCCCACAGTGGAAGAGTTGTCTTCCATGGAACCAGGCCCTGGTGCCTGGGGTGGATGTGTGTATATATAAAAGTGCACACTTGTAACTATGATCATTGGTGATTATTTCCAGAAGTTGAGAAGGAGTAAGGATATTACCTCTACTTTAGAAAATTGGATTCCATCTTTATACAATTTAAGGTACTGAGAACTAGGGTCAATATTCTTAGGCCCTAGTTACTCTTCAGTCAACTCTTACAGCAACTAAGTTTTAAATTTTTTTTTTTTTAGCAATTTCAAATCCAAGTAAGCTGACTAATACAATTATCAATGGTGCTTCTGTGGAAATCTCATTCATTTCCATCTGTATTCAGCTCACTGCAGAATAAAAATAGGAAACCATTTCTTTTTGGAATTTTTTGAAGATTTATTTAAAGCCGTAGATTAATAAACCACCTGCTGGCTACAGAGTCTGTATGGATCTGAATTCAAAGGTCCTTCACATTGAATATTTCCAAAGGATATAGTATAGAAAGTTTGAGTGTAGAATGTAGATGAAAATGAAATGTAGAAGTGGTGCTTTTTGATACACAATTTACTCTGAAGTGACCAGAAAAATCCATGTTAATATGTCATGTTCTATATTATGGCCACAGTGTGTTCATGTTATGAGGTGTGAACAAAAATACGGTGAATATTTAAATGAAAAAAATTATTACCATAAAAGACATCGCCATTAATCCCCTTCAAAATACTCCCCTTGGCTTAGAACACACATCATTCTTGCCACTTTGTGAACCAGTTCTGGAAGTCCTCTCTCTTAAGTGTGTTTAGTTATGTTGTTGTGGGTGCTTCAATATCCTGAATCTATTCAAAAAGTTTACCTTACCTGGTCATTTTCATTTTGGGGAAAAGATAGAAGTTACATAGCACCACATCTAGTGAATAAAGTGGATGAGGACACACCATAATGTTTTTATTTAACAGAAATTACTATACCAGAAGCTATATGTCACACTGAGCATGGTCATGATGGAGAATGAAATAAAGACGTATATGAAAGAAGACTTCCAGAACTGCTTCAGAAAGTGGCAGATATGATGGGATAAGTTGGAATCCAGGAAGAGTAGTTTGAGGAGGATTAATGGCAATATGTCTTTTACTCTAATAATTATTTTTAAATTTAAACATCCACCATAGTTTTGTGCATACTTCATAGTTCTATGCTTTGGAAATTACTACAGTAATGAGTTATATTTTTCCAGTGTGAAAATGGACTTTCTCAATAGCAAAAGAATAGCCTGAAGAAATTGACAAGGGAAGACATGAACTAAAGGCCACATTTATTAATAAAGTATCAGAATTCCATAATTTACACTGAAAGGTATATCTGAGTGGAATGAACCAGTGGCTAAATGAAAGCAACAATATCCCTTTGTCACACTCTCTCTTAATATTTCTTGTGATTTATGCTGTCTTGTATCATACTGGCTTTAGGATGATACTGATGGTCTTAGCTCTAGTTTGAATGAAACTTCTGATGTTGCCAGGTGCAGTGGCACTCGCCTGTAATCCCAGTGGCTTGGGAGGCGGAGACAGGAGGATTACAAATTAGAGACCAGAGGTAGTCTGCATAATTTAGCAAGACCCTGTCTCAGAAAAGTAAAAAAAAAAAAAAAAAAAGAAAGGAAAAAAGGGCTGAGGGTACAGCTCAGTGGTCCAGCACTTGCAGAGCGTGCAAGCATGAGGCCCTGGGTTCAACCCCCAGTACCACACACACACACACACAAACACACACACACACACACACACATACATAAATAAATAAAAATCTGATATTCTTTAGCAGAGTTGAGTAGAATAAACTGAGAATTTTAAAAAGGAAAAAATTTAAAAGGACAAAGGTTGAGAGAATTGAAAATATCTGACATATAAAAGATAACTTTTGTTCATAAAAAATTAATTTTCTCTACAATTTACAGGTTCAATCCCCTTATCTGTGAAGCCCATGAAAAAATAACCTCACCTCCCTGCCTGTCTCCAATGATTTTCAATATTTTCCAATCTCTCTACATTCAAGATGCTTGGGGACCACATATTTTTTTCAGTTTTCTGAGATCCTTCCTTTGAATTTTTATTTTCAATTTGAACAAATGCCTGTCAGCAAGATGACAATGTTAATTGCTGAAGTCACTTCTGTCACTAGCTGGTGCTGGCTCAATGAACAAGAATGGATTTCACTGGCTCATTCAGGAGTAATGAGTTCTGTTAGTCAATCTTGAGTACCTAGAGTGAAGAACATGAGGTGCAGGTAGCTGTCAAACCTTGACTACTGGAGAGATGAAGCATCAGATTTAAGTGTAGGGACCAGGAACTAAAGTCAAAGTAGCACCACAGAGTCAAAAATTTGGGCATGAAATCAGAGGAGCAGATCAAAAAAAGAGAGAGTAGTGGCTTGTTTTATGGATCTGTGAGTATATATATATGTTGCCTGGTTTTCTTAAATGGCTTTAAGATTAAGGAGTATAGCCAAAAATGATTTCATGTTTCAAGTGAAATATTGTGTATATCCATTTTTTTCTTATTTCATGTTAAATAAATAATATTAATAGAAAAAATTCATATTTGTAGGTAATATACATTATAATAGTGCTGACAAATGATTATCTTTCATTTGTTGTATAACCATCCTTTTTGTTGGTAGATAGAAATAGGTTAAAATTATTAGTACTTGCTACATTATGACATGGAAACTTGACATTCACTTTACGTAGTCATTTTATTACAGAGGATATGGAGTATTGTATTATGTCAGAGTTTTATGTAAGCATACTAATATATGTTGACAATATTAAAGACTGGATATCAAAAGACTTTCAGAATACTAATGAGAGGTGTGGACATTTAGATAGCTATCTAAACCAGGCCCTTAGATAGCTGTCTAAACCAGCCCAGGTGTTTTCTCATTCCTGGGCTGATTTATGGTCCAGAATGAGGGTCAGTGCTTGTTAGTAGAACCACCCACAAATGAATCTGTAGCTTCTTTTTTTCTAGACAGAAAACTTGGCACATCAAAGGGATTTCTTTTAGCTATTCCTCAGGATGTTAGGGAACAATGTTAGAGAATCACTGTCCTCGAGGGTAAGTGAGGACCAATACTCTGACTAGTTAATAGCAAGGGGTAGTAGTAAGTCCTGATTCCTTTTGCTTAAAGAATCGGTACAACTTTGACAAATTTGAGGATTTTTTTGTGGAGTTTCAGCCACATTTTACATCCTTTTGGCAAGAACTTTCTATGTGGGGGAAAGGCTTGTAATGTATTATGTAGCTGAAAAAGTAGAGCCTTTAGTTTCTAATGAAGAAAAACCCTTAATATTAATGGTCTTTAGCTGATATGAAGGAAAGTAAAGGTGCCTAGTCCTTCAAGAATTCCAATGATATGAAGGCTATCTGCCTACAATGGAGTCTTTTCACTATAACTAGTTGATACAGATAGTATTCAACCGATACAATATTGAAATAACTTTTTAGATCTGTAACTTGACTTTTTAACACCATATTTCTTGTGAAATGCATTCTAATAAAGACTCTTACATTCAGTATATATCTTCCCTGCAAAGGGAGTTTTTTAAAAAAGTTCCTCTGTATAATTTTACAAGGCATCCAATCTGAGTTGGTTCCTCTGCTATGAGTAGCTCACAACTTGTGATTTATGGATTTGGAATAATTGAATTTCTTGGCTGTCATGTACTTTGAGTAAGAAATATTACATATGTTTCCAGAAAAAAAATGACTTAAAGAAGAAAAGAATGAAGTGGTGCCAAGTTGTGAAATTTTATTTGGAAACAGTTTTCTAACCAAATGGTACTTAAGATTCTTTAAGTTTCTGAAACATGTTTGTTAAATAATCTTTGAAAATATAGTTTTGGACATAAGGTTTTAAAATGTGCTATTTTCGAGCTAAGTCTCTAAATAAAGTGGGAGGCAGTGTATTGTTATTCTCACCTTCCCAAGCACAAGAAATGCAGGATTATGCACTGACACATGGCAATAGGTAAACTTCTCCCAAAATAGGCATTATGCAACATTTCATTTGCATATCAAACAAAATATTTAGTGATTTATGGAAACCTTTCTGTGATGAGTTTTTTTAGCATGAAATATTTAAGTCAAGGTCTCACCTTTACTTTGGGATGGTCTACTCCAACTTTTGCTAGTTTTTACTAGTTCAATCTCTGGATCTAACTGGTCTATCCATTTTCAAACTCCACAAAATGTTTATCAAGTCTTCTCACCCTTTCCATTTTAATGATAACTAGCTAACTGTGGAAGAGCTTGTATAAGGACCTAGGGGGAGTAGGCAGTTCCTCTTTGTGTGCTTCTAACCAACTAGGTCCAACAGGACTTTGAGAGATAATGGAAGTATTCTACAACCATTGTCCATACGTTGCTATTCAGCCTTTGAAATGTGACTAGTTTGATGGAGAAATTACTTGGTTTCATTTTAATCAATTTATATTTAAATTTAAATAGTTGCCTGTGACTACCATATTAGAAATTGTAGGAAGAAATTGTATGCTAATTTTCTGCCAGTGTGACAAAACTATTTGAGATAATCAATTTGTAAGGAAGAAAGATTTATTTTAGCTCACATTTTCAGAAGTTTCAGTCCATGGTCATCTGGCTCTGTTGCTTTGGGCCTTTAGTGAGGCAGAGCATCATGAAAGGGAGCAGAGGCTGTTCACCTCATGGTGGCCAGGAAACAAAGGGAGAGAGGAAGGGGCCAGAGTTCACAATTTCCTCTTCAATGGTATATCCCCAAAGACCTGACTTCCCTCTACTTGGTCCTGCCTCTTACAGGTTCCACAACATACAAACAAGGCCATCAACTTGGTATTAAGCCTACAGCACATGAATTTTTGAAGGACATTTTAGATCCAAACCATAACAGTGAACTCATAACCTTGAAAATATCAGGTCTACATTTGTATGCAGTATTACAACTGGCTCCTCAGAATCATGGTCAAGGGTTTTACTCAGTGGTTCTAAATTGGGTAATATTTTCCTATTAAAGAAACAAATGAAAATTTGTTTGTACATTTTTGCTTGTTTAAATGACTGGGGTGTCTTTGCAGAATTCACTGAGTGGAGACTTGAAATACTAAATAGCCTGCAATACAGAAGACAGTCTCCACAATAAGACATTATCCACCCTAAACGTCAGTAACAACCAATTTGACAAACCCAGGTAGGCAATTCTCTTAAATATTGCCATTTCAGCTGGAAATGTAACTCAGTGGTAGAGGGATTACCTAGCAAGTGCAAGGCTACAGCTTTGATCCCCTGTGCCATAAAAGAAGAAAAAAATTCTCATTTCTTTTGTGACATTTGCAATCTCATTCCTACCTATAGTTAATTCTGTCTTCTATAATATCATATTTCTTCCTGCCTTCTTAGAGACTTCACTTTCTTATGATCATTTTGTTCTATATCTGCATCCACTCCCTCTCTGCATTTGAGCACATTCCTGTCTTTCATATCTCAAATAGTACCTTTTCTTAATTCTATGTCTTCTGGCTATGAATGTCTCTTATTCTTCGTTCACAGCAATCTGTCCCCTGCCACACTCAGAATAGCACATTCACTTATCTAAATATTGCAGGAAACCATTTTTGTGTTATAATGAAATGAAAGCTAAGACGATATGTAGTTTCAAAGCATATCATTTTATTATATAGAAATCAGTAGTCATTATACCATGTTTCACTTCAAAAACATTTTGTCTGTGTGTATACACAAGCTTATCTGCATGTACATGTTTTAAAATTTCCAAGGAGAGTCCACCTTTATTTTATGCTTATAATAACTCCACCTCTTCCTAGCTGGTCTCTGTCTACAGCATACCTCCACACCAATTTCACATATTTTTTCTAATTTAGTATCATATTACTTTCCTTCCAGGATCGTCTTGTTCTTGTTAGGTGCCATTGAGTCCAGTCCAACTCATAGCAACCCTCATAGGATTTTCAATGGCTGATTGTTTGGGGATTGCTTCAGGAGTGGACTGCCATATCCTTCTCTCATTTTTGCAGTGCTTGGATAGAACTCAGAGCCTCAGATAGTGCAAAGCAGCACTCCACAAACTGGGCTAAACCCCAGCCCCTCCCTCAGGATAGGCTCATAGTAAAGCTGTATGTAGCTACTTTAAAAATTCGAGTTCATAGTCAATATACTGTGAAAATTAAATTTTTAATTACTTGTATAATATCTTCTTAACGTCCCCCACTTATCTCGAGAATCACCACATATCTTAAGCAAATCACTCCACATTAAACTCTGAAAACACTAGGTTGAAATAATTACATTTAAAGATATATCTATACTTGGTTAAACATACATTGTTGACTGGATAACTGTGATGATTGCATCTCTTTTTAATTCTATGTCAAAGCAGTGATATACATACTTTTGTTTTTAATGTGTGATTTTACAAATTAGTTCAAAAGCATAAAAATATCTTACTAATTCATTTTAATTCTATATTATACAAACATGTCTACAGAGAAATGCCACTGCAAATCAGAGTCAGTGGCTTATTCTTTCAGTATAAAACTACATCCCTGCATAAATTCAGTGGAACCATTTACATCCAACATTTCTGCACTATATAGTTAAGATTTTTGGTGGCAAATATCATGCCTATTTGTGGTATAAAATGAACAGTGATGATATTGATTCACTATTTGATGCTGAAATCATGAATAGCATCTGTAATCTACTAGATAATGAAGTTGTCCAAATGAGTTCAGAGACTTTGAAAACTATATCAAACAGTTGGTGTCCAGTTATTTCTGTTCAGCCAGAATTTTTTAAGGAGCTGATTTAAATAGGTTAAATGATGATCATGTTGCTGTAAAGCTTAAAAGGCCTTCAGATTGACATCAACTCAAATTATTGCTATTTTGTTAGCCAAATACAAACTCATATTTTGTTTATAAGTTATAACATGTTTGCATACTGGATATTAAAGATTTTAATTTAGTTATGGCTCAGTAAGTAACTCATAAAAATGACTTGAAAATTATTAGCTTAGGGTAGTAATAGAAATATACCATACAGTGAAAGTTACATATTTAAAAATGCTAGATTTCTCTGTTTCAGCAGTTATATTGTCATAAATGTTTTCAAACACCATGCTATTTCCTTGCCTATATGTACTACTGGTTGCTGTTTTGACATTCCATTATGGGAGAGAAAAACTGAATCTAGGTATATGAATGCCAGTTTACCTTTTTATTTTCTTCTACAGAGTACTCTTTCAAATTCTTTGGATATAAAACTTCCCAAATGTGGCCTGTCTATATTATTTCATGTTAAGTATAAAAGAATAGAAAAGGAAAAATATATATAAAGTATGTTGTTGTTGTTGTTAGGTGCCGTCGAGTTGGTATCCGACTCATAGCGACCCTCATAAGGTTTTCAGCGGCTATTTCGGGATTGCCTTGGGAGTGGATTGCCAGACCCTGCTTCCATTTTTGTGGTGCTGAGAATTGAACTCGGGGCCTCAGAGACTGCAGTGCAGCACTCTACCAACTGAGCCAAATCCCAGCCCATATAAAGTATAGCAAATTTAATTGTAACTTCACTTTGGGGGAAATATATCATATGTCCATCCATACAATAATTGGGCTGCAAGGTGTTTGAGATGTATATATCGTGAATAATCATAAATCATCATGGTAATGTTTATAAATATGGAAGTTTATGATTTGATGTTTATAAATCAATCTTAATAATTATTATTAAATTAGTATGAAATCATAGGAGAATAACCACATAACTAAGTAATCTATCTTATACTACATTACTCAGATGACTCAGATCCATAAATATTAGCCATAATGTTGTTTACATATAACAGATATAATAGAAAGAAGAAAAATGGACAAATTTAGTAGAAATTAAAGAAGTGATTTTGTGGGCATAGAAAAGTTTTGAGCAATTGTTTTCCCATCTCTTTTGGAATATCTTCACAGCATCACAACCTTTTTAATCTCATATTTACATTCATGTATTTATAAATATATGTTGTATGTATTTTTCTATGTTTACAGTACATATACACATATATAAACATATACTTTATTATTAGGCTCATTCATGAATATACAGATCAATCTATATAGTATGATCAAAACATGTTTATTTTCCTTATGTGATATTCACTTATAACTTTTCACTCCTGTGTAAAAATGCAAAAATATCATACAGATTAATATTCTCTATAAAAATCTTTTTATGCTTTAGGTTTTTGTAATTTACAAATAAATTATGAAATATGTTTCATTCATAAATTGAAAATAATTACATTGTTTTTGTAACAAGACATTACTGAGGTTTTGAATTGTGGCATTCTTGAAGCCATCCGTCTTTCAAAACAAAAATGGCAAGAAGTTACTTTTATCTTTTGATATTTGCACTTTGCAATTACTCATGAAAAATGTAATTACAAATCTAATACCCATGCTAGTCAAATAGTGTTTGTGTAGGATATGAATTTTATATCTGCTTATACTTTGTTTCTGAAAAGTTTTCTTTAGAATGATCTGTTCAGTCTGCTGAAATGACTAAACTAGAACATTTCTGGAAAGTTTTTCTCTTCATGTATAGAAAAGGATGAAGTCAGGCAAAGTTGAGGACAAATAATTTTAGTGGATGCTCAGGAGAGACAGAAGCAAATGCAAGAACTGTTTAATTTTATATGCTAGTCCTTTGGTATCTCCTTGCCTCATTAATATCATAAAACATGTTCAATCTTTAAAACATTGATTAAACTCTTCCATTAAATATCAGTTGTGGTCCTCCATTGCTCATGTTGTCTGTCATTTCCTGTTAGGAAAATAACATGAATTAATGAAAATTCACTTTCAGAGTAAGACATTTATTTGCTTAATAGGTTTGCAAAAGAGAAATTCCAAGCCATTGAAAAAAATTGGGGGGAGGAAGGACAAGGACTGATATTGTTGCTGCATTTAAGGAAATGAAATTTCATGCCCTTTTGTAGCACATGAAAACGCTAAAATGACCATCTGTTGACCCTCAGGTTTCTACCCACAAAATCAGTTCATTTTCTCTCTACTTCCCTGAGTTTTCCTTTTTTTTTCCTCAGCTCTGTTTTAGAAGGATCTCACCTAGAAGGAAGAGGATGGTTAAGCGTCCAAATTTTCTCAATGCACAGATTCCTCCCTGAGCATGTCAACAAAGTGGCACCACATTCCACAGGTTATTTTTATTCTATAGAAAAATGTGGGGCCTTTTGACTAGAACTGGAAAATGCCCACCAGGGGATCATTGCTCATTTTAAACTATGTATCACCAAATTATCACAGTAGGAAAGGGGTTTTTGTTATTTATTTATTTATTTTTGTCTATGTTGCCCACGTTGGCCTTGAGCTCACTATCCAAATGCCTGAGACTCCCAAGTGCTGGGATCATGGGGGTATGCCATCATTCCTGGCTAGAAAGATTGTTTTTAATGACATCACCACATATTTGTAAAAAGCAAAACAGTGAAACCTCTTTGCGTGTTTTGAAGAGACCAGTTACTAAGAAGATAACAAGGAAAAGCACAAGGAAAGCCAATGAAGATATAGATGTGAAGGACAAACTAACAAGTTCCATTTGAATTATAGGAAATACATTAAATAAAACCAGATGCTTTGAATTGATATATTTTATTAAATATTAACTCCCTCCTTACATAGTAAATGTGTTAGAATGTGAGGACCATTCACATTTATCATGGTTAGTGTTCCATGTTATAAATAATGTCAGATAAATTATCTAATTATCTATTATTTAAGATTGACAATGCCTTTCCTCACTTGAACAAGCCCACTTGCAAAAGAGACATAGAAAGAATATTTCAAGTGGAAATTATTTTCTCAATTATCTCATTTATATCCACTTCTATCTTGTTTTCTTTTTGGAGAAAACAGTAGATATATTTGGAGAATCTGCTAAGAATACTTATGGTGAAAGTAGGTCTGAAAATACATTGGGATTATTGGGCTGTTATTAAGATTATAATTAAGAAAGCTGATTTGAGGCTTCATTTCAGAAATCACTAATGCTGGCAGATAATTAGAAATCATCTACCTTAAATGGTCACCTTCAAAATTTACTCAAACATCTTTTAGTTTTTATCCTGCTAAAAGAAAAGGTTTCTTAGTGGATTTATAGGATTAAGACTCTTAGGCACCTTTTCTTTTCCCTAAAAAGTATCAATCTCTTATTGCAGGGTTTAAGAAGTTGTTTTCTAAACCTTTGCAAAATAAAAATAATGTTCTCAACTAAATTTACCCCATTTACATGGATGTAGTAAAATTACTGGTAGGAAATAACAGTGAAACTTAGTTTTAAAATGGATGAGTCTTATTAGTTTATTTGCAAATAGGTATATGCAATTTTATAAGCTTGCACTCTAAATTTAGGCAGGATCAAATGTGAATATTTGCAAATGATCACACTTTTTGCAAATGGACTGTAGTATCTAAATAACTTCCTGCATTTCCAATTATACTGTTTAGTCAAACCAAAAACTTTTTTCCAGTCATTGGAAATATGGGAAATAAATGGAAGTGTACTATATTGGACGATTTTACCAGAAGAAACGTTCCATACAGAGTTTTTACTATATTAGTGTCAAACTTTGGCTATCTATTCATGCAGTTTTGGCATAATAGAGATATACAGTTTGTCTTTATGCAGACTCATCTATTATTAAAAGCAAAACTCTGGTCTGTGAATGATGATGTTGAGTTAACATCATGATGTAGCAGAGAATAAAAGGAATTGTGATTCATCCAAGCGGAAATGTGTTTGGATGCTTAGAGGCAGGTTGAATATTTTAAATACTCAACCAGCTTTCAAGCTGCAAAACACTGCCATGTAGGTTTATGTTAACTCTTCAAAATAACCCTTATGAAAGTGATACTTTGAGGAGCAACATTACAGCATCAGTCCAGACTGATCTGCTGACATCATGGCTTCCTTTAAGAGGCTGTGCTTCCTAAAGAGACATTACAACATGGTAACTCCCTAGAAGTCAGCGTACCTTGTAGGTAACTCTGGTGTCGGGGGCACCACCGGGCAGCTGGGCAAGTCGGTTATTTCAATAGCCCTCAATCTCTAATGTAAATATAACAATTATACAATAAATATTGCACAAATGTATACACAAAAGCTAAATCACACTAATATAAAAATAAAGCACAAAGAGCCAATATCCAAATATATAATAATCATCTATTTTTAATGAACTATTTCCTTAAATTATCAGTTCTGCTATCTACACTATTAATGCTTTTTGGAAGGACATGCATAAATCTGTTCAAAATTGCTTTCTTGGGATGATTTAAAACTCCTCACTTTATGTATAGATTATACACAAAATGAAAACAGATGAGCTATAAAATAAATATTTCTTAACTTTGAAATAACATTATAAAGAAATATGAAGTAACTCTTGCTATTATTTCTTTTACTCAATTAAGAAATATGTACAAATGTAGTAGAAATACAGATAGCTTTCTGCACCATTTGGCCTTTTATGCAGTTAATATATCTTTCTGTTTGAATAGGTTTCATGAAACAATTATACAAGAACCCTTACTTAAAATACAGGCTAATCTTTCCCAATATACATGAGGTTTGGATGAGAATTAAATGAAGCTTTATATGGATTGTAATATCTGCACTGATGGACAAGGCTTTTTGTTGCCTTATTAAAGAGCCCTTTTATATTTGAACAACTAATTTACATAATCAGATGCATCTACTTACAAGAACAAGAGATGAGCTAGAAAAGGGAATTCATGCAGTTTCTAAAGCTGGCATTACTGAGTGGAGACTATTTAGTAATGTGTTTTTCCTCAGTATAATAAATACAAATCCATATTTATAAGGTATTCAATATTTTATGAAATGCTATTTTGGGAACTGTATTTTTGAACAGACAAGGAGGATACAAAATTATGTTGAAAATAGGTGTACCCATGAATTGCAAAGAAAAAAGTTTTCCTATTCTTAATTCAATAGGGCCAAATGTATAAAACCTGATCCCTTCAATTGTCATCTAAGCTGACAGGCTGATTTGCCTAGACTGCTATCTTCATGACATGACAGAGGAAGGCAGACGTACAGAACTCACTTTCTCAGCCATCTCATGAGAATGATGCAGGGAATGCTCCCTTTCTGAGAACATTCTCCTCTGTTCATAGCTGGCTAGTCGACAAGTGAGCCAAGAGGATAAGGTGCAGCCCCCAATCCCAATGCATGCCAGAGACATGGAGGCCAGATGCAGAGGATACAGAGAAGAGGTCTTCTTGGTGACTGCCCGAAGGAATTGAAAATTCAGGATGCCCCCAATGAGTCCACAGATACAGCAGGCTGAAAAGAGGATCATCTGATAAGAAAAAGAAAAGGGAGATGTTAAAGTTGAAGAAGCAGACACACCCAGAACAGAGTTCCATGCTGCTGCACATCAAGGATGGCTAACCTACAATAAAGAGAAAGTGCTTCCCTTGCTTCCTAGAGGCCAGAGCCTTGCCTGTCAGCTGGGTGTCTACTCAGTCTCACTCACTGAACAGGGAATAGGCCATAGTGTTTTAGAATGTGAAGCCAAGGATCTATCTTATGAAATTCTGAAGCAAATAAAATTTATCTTGGAGCTAAATTTGGATTTAAACAGTATTTATTAAAAAATTTACTATGGTGGTATCCATAATGGACTTCATCTCAGCCCTCTGAGGACCTCTGAGAGACATACCAATTTACCTTTTGGAAAAATGAATGCTCATCATGTAACACATTTAAAGTCTGAACCCAGATTTTCTGGTTTAATATCCAAATTCACTGTCAGTCCTCTCACAGTATCTAAATATCTCTCATCCATTCTACCTAACTTCAACTATTTATAACTTCTTATCTATGTGAACTTAGGGAATTTTATTAAATCCTTTCTTCTTTTATTTACTATTTTATTGTATGTCTATTCCCCACCCCAACCCTCACAAGTAAGTTAAAGACCTCCTGTGAACTGGCCCTGTACCTTATAAATCTTTTGTTATTCTGGGCTACTACAATGAAATAAGCCCAATACATGTCCCAAAAATATTGTTTGGTTGTTTGTACTGAAGAAACAGCAAACGTGGCTTTGCTTTGATCTTACTATTGGACTGACCTGGTTCTATTTTTATAAAGATAGAGGGTTTTAGTCAGCCTAAACAGGATCTCAGCAGAACCAAGAAAAATGGCTTCCATATAGTATATGTTCTGTGAATATTTAAGAAATTTAATTGACTATTTCAAGAGATTTAATAATTTTATTTTGTTTTTGGCTGGTCTAAATTATCCTATGGGCATTTATGATAATTTATAGGATAACTCTAACTTATTTATCCAATCTTATTTCCATTCTTCTCTGGAACTCAGTATTCTGTCACCTTTCTCCTTCCCCCTCTGTTAGTGCAGATTGAACCCAGGGCTTCACAAAGGCTAGGCAAACAAGCAACCACTTACCTATGCTACCAGCAGAACATTTCTTATCTATCAATATAATTTGCTCATTCCCATCTCAAGGATATTTTAATTTCTTGGATATAATTTTGCTTTTTCTGTGGACTCCCAGATGGGAAGCACAAACCAAGTCCTTATTTCTCTACAAAGCCTTCCTGATCTTTATTGATCCCCTCCTTTGCTGTAATTCCCCAGCTTTATAATTTAGCATTTACTTTTACATTATCAGGTATCATTTGTTGTTGACAGTTGAGTTTAGCAAGTAATTATTGAACACTTGCTGGCCCTCAATAAGGCAATTGCTGGAATTATAAGAAATTGCTCTTGTGAAAGAGAAGATTATATTCTGTTGTTGTTAGGTACCATGGAGTCAGTGTCTGACTCATAGTGACCCTGCGTACAACAGGCAAAACACTATCATCAGTGTTTCTCTGCTATTCATGGGGTTTTCAATGGCTGATTGATTTTTGGGTGTGGGTTGTCAGGTCCTTCTCCCAAGCCTACAGCATCTGGTGTTCCCAGGTAGTCTCCCATCCAAGTACTAACCAGGTCCAATCCTGTTTAGCTTCCAAGATCTGACAGGATTGGATGCCACAATGCTATGGCTGCAAGCATGAGAACCATTAGATATTCATTATTCAATTTTACAAAACAGAAAGTTCTAAAAGACTCTGTGAAGAATACTTAAAAAAGAAACAAGCAAACAAAAAAACAGTCATTTCTTGGGATGTTATAGCCTGTCTACGAAAATTAAAAACATAGAGGCTGTGAGCTAGTGTTTAGATTTTGTATACAAGATAAAAACTAATCAAACTGAGTCATAATAAAAATTTTTTCTATCCCAAGTCTGATCCTGCTTAGCTTCAGAGATCTGACAGGATTGGATGCCACAGTGGTATGGCTGCAAGCAATATTATATTCTAGCTTTCAAATAATGAATTACTGTTAATTTTAAAAGTACATGACATTTATTACCATACGAAAGCCCATACTTCTACTGATGTTATTATCATTAATTCTTAATAGGCCTGACCCTTCATTAACACGTGTTGACAGAACATTGTTGCCTAGGCATTAAAATATTAAATTTGTATCCAAGTTCATAACTATATACTATTTCCAAATATCACCAGTCAAGAGATTCTAGATTGAAGAGACATTTCGAATGGAGACATTTTACAAAATCTGATAAGAGGTAGAGAATCCTTGATGCTAACTGCCATCTATGGGATCTTCAGAAAGTACGGGAGAATAATGTACCTTTCTAATGATACACCTCTCGCCTGGATGGTAGTTTCTAGAAGCTCAGGTCTTATCATTTTTTTAATAATATATAAGATAAGAAAGACAGAAAAGAGACACTAGTATCCTTACAAAGATCTTTTCTTCCTTCCTTCCTACTTTCTTTCCTTCTTTCCTTCCTTTTTCTTTTCTTTTCTTCTCCCACTAAGCTTTTCCTACACAGCTGTAAATAGTCTTGGTATAGGAAAAATGTAAGAAGAATGAAGGTCATGACTAAAGAATGATGGAAGAATCATAGATGATGACTACAATTATCCCCCCAAAAATTTTCCCCCAAGGTTTTTTTTTCCCTTATATATACTGGGGTTGTCAAAAAAGTATTCACATTTAAGGATATGTTATCTATGTATTACTTTTCAAAGACAAATTGAATTATAGTAGCAATGTGTAGTATGATGTTCTGTATTATATTTCTACTATTACAACAGAACAAGCATGGGACCTATTATTAAAACAGCAAAATGGAAACTTTTCATTTCAAGATGTGTATACATTTTTTGGCATCCTCTGTAATTTTATAAGAATTATATCGCACATGTGTAGAGCAATGAGCAATTTTTCCTTTTTGTCACAACATAGATTATCACAGAGAAAGCCATGAACAGAAAAAGGGGGTAAAATGAAAATAGTTGCACTGCTCCCCATTCCCTGCCCTTCTCTCCTTGAAAAACTCACTTTAAGCTCAAAGGCTACCTCCTAGGGTCCTTGTATAGTATTGATTTTGCCAGCTTATAAAGGTTTATAATCTTTCCTTCAGAACTCACTAAAATAAATCATGCTTTCTTCTTCTTTCCACATTTTCATAAAATATCATGGAAGGCAGAGAAGTTACACTTCAGCTGCAAGGTTCTCCTTTAGCCAATATCAGAGTTAACTGGGAGCATGTTCCCTACCCCACAGCCCCATGATAATACCATAAAACATCTGAAAACAGTTACATGTTTGCTCACAATAATAAAATTAAAACAATCTTTAAGAATTAACTGTAGCTATAGCAACACAGCTGTCTTGGTGCTTTGCAAAATTAGCTTCATAGTCAAAGAAAACCAGTAATCCTTGGGGCAATTCCATATTTAACCAGTTAAATTTCCCATAAACTTTTTTAAAGCTCACTGAAGGATTCAGGTGATTGCCTGGGAGTCTCTAAGTAGAAAACTGGAGACTGTCATCTACAGCAGAAATGGCAAATTTATGATTTAAAGAGTATATCAAAGCTTTTTTCTGTTGGTGTTTTGTACATACTCTCTAGTATTTTTGATGGTTTTCTTTGAAACAAGAAAACCAGGATTTGTCAGTTCTCTTTTTTTATCCTAAATTAGTAACATTCAGAACATAAGTTTGCTAGTTATCATTTTCATTTTTGAATTCTTATATTTCAAACACTTCAATGCACAATACAAACAAGGCAAAAACTTACAACAAGTCCTGATTTTTTTTTGGCGCACAATATTCCACATATGCCACAAAGAAGAAACTGCAAAGGAAAAGAAGAACAATTATTCCATTTTTGAAAATATGAAAACCCTTAGATTTTGGCTGATTATAATTCATTCATAACACTCCAGGGAAGCTTGAAAGTTTTAAATTCCCACCAAAAGCGGGAAAGGAAAATACCTCAGTGTAGAATGGTAAAGGCTAAAAATACATACTCTAATGAAAAAATATTTTTTTGCTAAGTTGGTAAAGGTTAATTGTGAGATTCAAGCACAACTTGAATCAGTTTAGAACCAGGAAAAATTGTGAAGTAAACTAATCTAGAGTTTTGTTCCTTCTGTCTTCGTATCCTTTCCTACTTTCTTAGGGGAAAAAAGTAATGCTATAAATTCATTGATAGTAAGCAACTGGAAGGCAACAGTTTATACTGCAGATAGGGAATTTAGCACAAATAGAAAAGTAAGGCATCAGACACGGAGACGTTTCTCTGAGGAAACATTATTTATACCTCTCAAATTGGTACAATGGTAACCTAATTCTACCAGAAAGATGTTTCTTGTGGATATGTCAAAAGAACACAAAGGGATGAAATTATTGATGACATATAATTTTATATAAATAAGAAAACTAGTAACATCATAATTTCTTTGCAAAAGCAGCTATATCAAATAATCTACTAATGATATAGACATTTTGGTTATCATAAAATTGTAAATAGTTTAATTTGGAAAGAAATCTTTAGGGCCATTTGAATGAAAATTTGCACGTACTTCTGACTTGGCCTAACCATATAAATAAAACAATTAATTCATTAGTAAGTAAAATGTCCACTAATGGCCTTCAGATTTTCTGAGAAAACTTGTTTCCATTTGATTATTTAAAAGCTTTGCTATTTCAAATAAGATTTAATAATGTAACTGGTTTCAACTAAGTATTTCACACCTGGACAGAAAAATACTTTTAGTGTTATCTCAGGCAATACGCATGTGTGAAGCACCAATAAAATTTGCTAAAAAATAATGGGTAAGGAAAATTGTTGCAAGGGAATTTTCTCTATAGGGAGAAAAATGACTGGTTTGTAAACCAGTAACTGGTTCAGGAAGACAGATCAGGGGACAAAAGAATAAGTGAGAATTTGATATATAATTTGCTGATCTTTCAAATTAATGAGGAAAGGATAAAACTGATTATTCACTCAATGAAAGTAGGATAATTTGTTAACTTTCCCTAATATCACATACCACAACTAATATGAAGCAGTTTGAATATTAAAGATGTAAAAATTTGCAAATGCATTAGGAGACAACAAATTTGTATAACATTAGAGGAATAGGATTTTCTAAATATGGAAATAAATTCATATACCAAAATAGAAAACACTTATGAATATTAACAGAGAAAATTATAAGATGCATAGTCAAAAATGTCATAACTCAAAAAAATTAATTTTTGATTATACTTAGAAAATAAACAGTAAACAAAGAATTGACATGCTCTATAAATAGATCTAACACAATATTTTTAGTACTATAAAATCAGGAGAATATAGAAACCCAAAACTTCATAAAACTTGAATACTTCCATAATTTTTAGAGGTCTTATAAAGCTATTTCTGAATGACTATTTCTTGCCAACCTCTATGCCTGAGGTATAAATGACTTTGTCCTGCCATGGACTCTTTCATACTGATTCCACTTTATATATTTCAAGGCTGTGCTCAAGCAATTCTAGTTTGGGCTAATTATGTACCTTTCAGTGCTTTAAGTTTCAGATAAAAGCCTAAGCATCTCCTTCTCCTCAGGTGTCCCTGACTAACCCACTATTCAACCTGAAAGTCCATTCAACCTAAATTTACCCTTGAAATAATTCGGAAGCAGTTGTTTTGTGTCCCTTGGATGTTTTGAAATCTATAAATACCATTGTTACCTATTTACAGCAAAGCTTAAGAGACCTCAGAAGCATGAGTAGTGTTCTCCATCCCAGTCACTTGGTTGGAACAGCTAGGTAGAGATAAAATTTCTACTTCCTTTTTCCCACTTCACTTGAATGGAGCTAAGGAATGAGAGTTAGAGTTAGGGAAGGGTAAAGCATAGTAAGGGAAAATCAAGAATATTTTTCAATTTTCCCTTAGCCCTGGAGTGTAAAAATACTCCAACAATTACTTTTGTTAAAGCATCCAAAATCTACATTCCTTAAAGGAAATTCGTTATCTGAGATAAAAATACACACATAAGGAAAATGTATATAATCCTGGAATCTCTGAGTATAATGTAAGAGAGCTTAACTTATGTTTAGTCATTATAATTTATGCAGCAGGGAAACAGAGGGCCCCAATATAGTAAAATGGCTTTCTAGCTCATTGGCTATCTTCCTTTACCCTAGGTCAAAGAACTGGAAGGGATTTTGAAAGATGATTTAATTTAGTTATCCCTTACAGCTTACACATGAAGACAGAAGGCACTAGAAGTCTGGGCCTGTTAAGTGACTTGCTAAAAGACACACATGAAGGTTAGCATTCATGTACATAATTTAATGTTTTATGAAGTGTCTAAATTAGTTTGTTTCTAATAATATAATGTAAATGCTTTTCAAGAGGAATTTTTAGTATGAGTACAGTGTGCATCATTCTAGCAAATCTAACCAGAAGTGTTCAGTGAATACCTGCTCACCTACAACGTCTGCTTTTACCTTTGCCACTGTTAATTTTTGCTGTAATAAAGATAATTGGAAAATTAGTTATTGCGTTACAGTTTAAAATTAAGTATGCAGTATTTTATTAGGGAACTTGCGATAACACTTCAAAGCACTTTTTTGTTCAACATAACTTTATCCAGGTGTAAAGCACTTACCCTCATAATGGAAATTATTAAGCAAGTAAAAAAATAGGTAAGAAAACCCATAAAACTAATAGGTGGTCCTGTGTGTGGGTCCATTTGTGTGTGTACACAAACAGATACACTATTTTGCATAAGAAATATAATTTTACTTCTGAGAAGATGAGCTGTTTAAATCCAGGGAAGGTTATTTGTCTTACTATGAAGTATTATCAATATAGTAATACAATAATAGTTCATTAAGTGCTACACTTTGAAATAATATTAATTATTCCTCCATGTGAAATGCATTTGATTCCAACTTAGATTAGATTCAATGGATAACTAAGGTTGTGACTCATGGAATAAAATGTAGCTATTATGGAAATAGCATGGTCTACCTTGAGTGGAATTTCTTTATGAAAGGTTATTGGAGATTTCTGTTTTTGTTTAGGGTATAGAAAAATGCAAAGATGTCATTTCCATTTTAACAATAAAAAAGCTGATAAATTACAGAATGACAACTTTTCTGGAACCCATAAGACAATTGAGGTTCCAAGGTAATGAACACACTTCAATACAAAGAGGAGAAGCTCCTCCAAGGAAAATCTAGGAAGTCTGATGCAGATTGTCACTTGTTGGCAAGTATATTAAGTAATCATGTAAGTGTGTGTGTGTGTGTGTGTGTGTGTATGTGTGTGTGTGTGTAAGGTGTGCGTAAAACTCTGCTCCGTTCCTAGCCCTTCTCTTTTAAGAAACAATAACATTAAACTCCTGCCAGAAAAGCAGCAAAGCCTTTCATTTGCAGGGTATATGCAATCCTAGATATCTACTATAACTAAAGGCAAAGCAGAAGAAAAATTTCTTACACAGGAAGATAAGCATGAATTCAAATTCATCTTGGATTTAATATCTGCTGCCTATATTAAATGAGGACTATCAACTTTTGGAGAAGAGTCAGGAGCCTCCTAATCAAGACAGACCATGGATACTAGGCAGAGTTTTTCTGTCACAAAGAGATTACAGAATGCTGAGAATGCACCAGCCCTGAGACAAGATACTCAGGCTTTCCTAAACTAAGACTGACCTGGAACAACACAGAACTTCTCCAATAACCCACCGGCCTTTCACGATGAGACTGGCAGATAAAAGTAACAAGTACCAATAGTCTACCAATGAGGAAAAGGGGAGGGAAAAGGAGGAGACCCCTCTGTGGTGGAGGTGAGCAGGACTCAAGCTGAGAGTGGGGCACTAACACAGGAAAAAACAATCTTAGCAGTTCAATTCCTAACTGGAGCACGAGGCAATCAAGCCCAGCACTAGCAGAATTTGACAACTATGGTACACCAAAAAATAATCATGTGTTGTTGATAGATGCTATTGAGTCAGGTCCAACTCAAAGCAAAACAGAGTGGAAGACTACACAATGCCATGCCATGCACATGATCTTTGTTATGTTTAAGCCCATTGTTGCAGACACTGTGTCATTCCATCTAGTTGAGGGTCTTCCTTTTTTTGTTGACCTACCACTCTCCCAAACTTGTGTCTTTCTCTAATACTGTAGCCCTGAAGCTCCATTTTATACTTCCGGTCTCCAGAACTGTGAGAGAATAGATTTCTATTGTTTTAAGCCACTAAATTATGGTAATTTGTTACATTAGGAAAATAATTCAGATTCTAAAACATTATTGCGCATAAAGCTCTCTAAAAGAGAGGATACTGTCTGGAAAAGTTAGTATATTAATATCTAGAGCTAGTTAGAATCTTTATTATTCTGCTAAACTGTACAAGTTTCTTAGAACATTTTGCCTTTATCCTCTTTACTCCAAGCACACCATATCTCATGTTAAAATTACCTGGGATATTCATTCTCAATATATACTAACTTTTCCAATCAGTAATTTTCCATTTAAATATTTACTGTTTTGTTTTATTCTATGCTTCTCATCTGTGTATTGATTAAAGAACAGATTCTCACAATTCTTTTAGAGAGTTTTATGTGCAATAACATTAAATTAGTGCCTTATAGAAGTCAGACCAAGAAAATAAAAATAACAATAAAAATATATTAATGACAGTAAAGAGTAAACCAATAGAGGTCAGGAAAGTTTTAAAAATTGGGAAAGAAAATAAAAGGAAATTATAAAATAAATTGTTACAAATAATTCTAATAATGTAAGCAAAAGGACTAAATGTGAATGTATTCAAGTTTGTTAACAATGGGCTCTGTTAAAACTTTCCCCAAATGAATGAAGAACTCTTCTTTTCTTACTGCTTCTTTCATTCCCTCTCTGTATCTTCTCCTCTTCCTCCTCCTCCCCTTCTCCTCCTCCTCCCCTTCTTCTCCTCCTCCTCCTCCTCTTCCCCTCCCCCTCCCTCCTCCTTCCCCTCTTCTTCTTCTTCTTCTTCTTCTTCTTCTTCTTCTTCTTCTTCTTCTTCTTCTTCCTCCCCTCCTCCTCCTCCTTCTTTCTTCTCCTTCTTCTTCTTCTTCTTCTTCTTCTTCTTCTTTCTTCCTCCTCCTCCTCCTCCTTCTTCTTCCTCTTCTTTCTCTCTCTCTTTCTCCCTCTCCCTCCCTCTCTCTTTTTCTCTCTCTCTCCCTCTCTCTCTCTCCTTACTGACCTAGGCAATGAATTCCTTGTTAGTAATCTTTTCTACCCAACATGGTATATTTGGAGAAAGAGACTAAGAGTTTTAAAAGGGCATCATAAAATTTCTTGGTTTAAATTAATAAAGGAAGATTCTGGAACCATCATTCTTATGGAAGCAGATAAAAGCAAGGTCCCATTCTATCAACCAGTCAGGAAAGCAAGTGAAGATGTTGGACTGTTAGAATTGCAAAAACGATGAGCCAATCTTATTTTAAGGCAGCATGTTAAAATATTTTCCCACCTTATGTTAACTCCTTCAAATGAAATAGTTTTCACTGAAATTCTCTAGCAATTGCAAAAGATGTACTCATTAGAAAAGAGAAATGTACTACCTTTTTCCTCATAAGATAATGGGCAGAACCACAAATTGAATTAAATAATAACCATTAATGATTAATAAATTTCATAAAATTTAGCTGGGTTTTTTAAAATGTATAGAAAAATTATCAGGAAAATAGACAAAACTTAAATGCTGTGCAATTATCTAGCTCTGTTGGATGTATCCCATGGCCAGATTAAAAGTTGTATGACTTGTTTTACTACCATTAACTCCTGATTGCAGGCTGGGATTTAGCTCAGTTGGTAGAGCACTGCTCTGCAGTCTCTGAGGTCCTGAGTTCAGTTCCCAGCACTGCAAAAATGGGAGAAGGACCTGGCAATCCACTCCCAAGGCAATCCCGAAACAGCCATTGAAAACCCTATGAGGGTCATTATGAGTTGGATACCGACTCGACTGGCACCTAACAACTAACTCCTGATTATTTTTACTCTACTTTGATCACCCCTTTGTTAAAAAGTGATAACTTTGGGATCTCTTGAAAGGATTATTTTGGAGGTTAGTACACAAAATGCACATAAAAAGCAGTAAATGATTTTTCTTGATATTGTGCTGATATAACTGTGATTTTCTTACATCTACCCTGGCTAGACTCACATGCATGCCCCACTATCATGGGCTACCTTTCATTTGGGATTACATTTCACCAGCAATTTCTGTAAAAATTGTTGTTGTTGTTGTTGTTGTTAGGTGCTGTCGAGTTGGGTGGATTCCTAGCAACCTTCATAGGGTTTTCAATGGCTGATTGTTTCAAGATTGCTTTGGGAATTGATTACCACACCCTTCTTCCAATTTTGCAGTGGTGGGGTTAGAACCCAAGTCCTCAGAGAGTACAGAGCAGCCCTCTATCAACTGAGCTCAACCCTAGCCCTCCTGTAAAAACTATTTGTGTAAAATGGGGAAAGTTTATCAATTTGGAAGTCCGGCTCAAAGGCAGTAGATCTTGAACTTGGATGTATATCAATTTAAAATTCCTGATGCCTTGGGCAATTTATAATTAGAGTCTCCCTGGTAGGAGTCAAGTATTAATACATTGAAATCTTCCTAGGTGATTCCAGAGTGCAGTCCAAGTCAGAGGATCACATGCCCTGAGAATCACATGCATGTTCAACAGTGCCTCGCCAACAGAACTACTCACTTCAGGGTTCTCTACAGAAGCACTGGCCTTTCCTTTAATGACTCTTAGGGAGATATGGACAAACATGAAAGCCAAATAAAATATTCTTCAAGGAGAGACATCCAGTCTGTGTTTATAACATAAGGTCAAGAGTCAGAGCTGTTTGGTCTCTAATGGCTCTTAGAAATAAAGATCATCATCTCATCATCCTTTAATTTTATTCCACTCAGTGCCTTTCATAATTGATAACAGATTTTTCCCCAAGCCATTAATATTTTCTAAACTTTTTTTTTCTTTTCCATTTTGCTTTAGTTAAACTAGATCCAGAATTGACCATTATGCACTATTATCTGGAAGAATCTGACTAACTTTGTAATAAGAATTGAGAAAATGGTCATAAGAAGAAACCTATGCAAATAATTATCATTGTAGAAAAATACTGAAAGGAAATAGATTGAAATTAAGGGAGATCTACAATAAGAAAGCAATTGAATTAAAATATATCCAAAAGATCTGATCAGACATCTGAGCAAAGAAGACATATTTAGCAAATATACATATGAAAATACACTACTTGTCCTTAAGAAATTTAAATTTAAATTTGAACACCAATGAAACACCAACACAAGTCCCTTGGAAAGGTTAAAATGCAAAAAATAAACCTGATGATAGCAATTACCAAGGATGTGGAGCAATAGGAATTTTCATTTGTTGGTTTATAAAATGGAAAACAGTACAAATGTTTTGGAAAAGACTGTGGTAGTTTCTTACAAAGCTAAACATAGTCTTCTTATATCCCCTGATTGTGCTCTTAGGCATTTACTCGATTAATTTGAATGGTAAGTAGCTTTACTCATCATTGACAAAAACTAGAAGCAGTGAATGGATGAATGAATAAATTGTGGCACAACCACAATGTAACACTATCAGTGATAAAAAGAAATGATATATCAAATCATTCAAAGACATGGATAAAATTTAAATGTACATTGCTAAATAAAAAACCTTAAATTATGTATAGTGTGATACCAATTATATGGCCTCCTAATAAAAGTAAATAGAGAAAAAATAGTTGTCAGCATTTGAAGAGAGACGGGATTGAATAGGTGAGGTACGGGATTTATTTTTAAGACAGTGAAATTACTCTGCATTGTAATTGTGGATACATGATATTATGCCTTTTTTAACACTTCACAGCACAAAGAACCTTAATATTTGCAAATTTAAAACATTTCAAAATCATTTAAGGAATGAGAAGAATCCCAGGATATAATACAGAATGTTACCAAATGATAAAATTATTATAAATATATGAAATGATTTCACTGAAAGGAGTCAGCAAATTAAAATATAGGCAAGTAACTATAGATTTAAGTGGCTTTGGAAATAAGTGGTCTGTGAAACTAAAGAGAAAACAAAACAAAACAAAATAAGAACCTCACCTTTATTTCAGCACTATATTGAAGAAAATTGTTTCTTGCAGGGTTGCCACCTAACAATTCTGATACTATTATAAATTTACACTGAACTTGAACAATTAAGTAAATGCATGATGGGTGGTAGAAGCCAGATTGGAGTTTATGATATACTAGGGGAAAAGACTACAATGGTCTACTTGGTAAGGGATTAGAATGGAAGATATTGGTATTAACTAACTTTAAAGTTAATACAGATAAAGATGGTTTTATATAGAAATACTTGTAGATATCATGTTGTTGTTGTTGGGTTCTGTGACATCATCTGACTCATAACAACCCTATGTACTACAGAACAAAACACCCCCCAACACTGTGCCCATGCCTGGCACTATGTCAATGGATCTCTGCTATTCATTGGGTTTTCAATGGCAGATTGTTTCAGGAGTAGGCTGCCAGGTTCTTCTCCCTTTTGTGCAGTGCTGAGGATTGAATGGAAGGCTTCAGAGGGCACAGAGCAGCACTCTACCAACTGAGCCAAACCCAAGCCCATAGCTACCATATATACACGTTAGCAGACACTCATATATTCCCTTGTCCTGTCAACTAACAGTGCTTAGAAGCAACAAAACTTTACTACAAATGAACACACTTGTCACCTTGATCTTAGCTTCCAATACCATTATCCGATGAAAAGAACCATGTGCCACTGGAGAAATGGTTGGTTCTCAAACTGGGACAGGAAACATGCAAAATGACTTTGGAACATACCACAATACTAGAAAATAATTATTTGCTCAAAAAATAAACCAAAAACTCACTTTGAGGTTTCTCAAGGGGCCAAAGGAATAACTGACAGATTTTCTGGTGACCAAATTTGTCACAATTTGAGCAACAACAACAAAATAATAATAAATAAATAAATATTGGATCATGACCCATTGTGTATAATAAATATCTATGAGGATATACAGATAAAAATAAATGATTGAATAAGTCAATAAATAGGGAGAAGTGAATATTCCTCTATGCAGAAAAATTCCAAATAATTTGCCAAGATACTTTGCTCTCAAGGAAGTAAAACATAATTCCATTTCCCTAAATATGGGTCACAAATAAGGATTTTCTTCCAAGTATTATCATATAGACATGAAGAACAAGGGTAACTTTAAGGTGGAGAGGCAGAACAAACACTACTTCAGGTGACCAAAACAAATACCAACGTAAATAAATCATTTTGGTCATATGTATTCTTTGTATATGATGAAAATGGTATGAATGCCTACTAATATCACTTATGTTAAATATTGGAAATAGAGCTTCTATATGACAATTAGGCAATGGGAAGAAATTAACGTCATTAAAATCAAAAGATGGAGGTATACTTTCATTGTTTGCAGGCAATATAATTGAGTTATGAAATTCTCAAGAGAAACAATTGTAAAATTTACTACAAAAATAATTTAGTAAGGCAGCAAGGCATAAATTAATATATGGACAAAATAATATTACATTGGAAACTGAAATGCAAGAACTTCCATTTTTAATACAAAAGGAAAGATTCTTAAATATAAATTCCATGATATAGGTGTAAAACAATAAGGAGAAAACTTAAAAAGATGAATGAAGAACATGATAGTAGCTTTTTACAAATTAAAAAAAACATGATTGCAATGCTATAGTATGTTTGTGAATGGAAATAGTACCCTTTTAAAAGAGGCCTACGAGAAGGTGTTTGGGCTGGGATTTAGCTCAGTTGGTAGAGCACTGTGCTGCAGTCTCTGAGGTCCCGAGTTCAATTCCCAGTACCGCAAAAATGGGAGAAGGGCCTGGCAATCCACTCCCAAGGCAATCCCGAAAACAGTCAGCCATTGAAAATGATATGAGGGTCACCATGAGTCAGATACCAACTCAACGGCACCTAACAACAACAACAAGAGAAGGTGTTTATTTCTTCATTCATGTGACATAGAGGACAGTACAATCTTTAAATCAGAGATTGAGCCCTCAGCAGGCACAGAATCTGAGAGTGACTTGATCTGGGACTTCTTAGCCTCCAGAACTGTCAGTGATAGATTTCATTGTTTATAAATTACTCAAACTAAGATATCTTTTCTTTCTTTTTTCCCTTTATTGATAAATTTTGGTGGGGTACAGAGTAATATAGCATTGCTCTTTCTATTATGCAACTATCACATCATTTTTTATTACACTCTCATCAACTTAAAAAGTTTATGGAACTTTTTGACTAACATGTAGTAAAACTTGTATGCGTATATAGTTTATATTCTCCTATTTTTTGCATGTACTTATGAAGTTGCATCACTTACATTGAGATTAGCCTCTCCACTTTTATCCCTCTACATTGTTTCTTCTCCCTTTCCCACCTTCTGCAAGCTTCATTTCCTTTTACTAGTCCCCTCCCTCCTTCTTTCTGCTCTTTATATTTCCCTTCTTTGCTAAGTTTAATTTTGCATTTTTATATATCTACTTATATACAGACTTTTTGTCCCTTTGAGTCAGATTCAGCTCCCACATATGAGTGGGAACATATGGTATTTCTCTTTTTAAGCCTGTGTTCCTTTACTTAAGATGGTATTGTCTAGTTCCATTCATTTTGCTGCAAATGATATTACATCATTCTTTTTTATTGCTGAGTAATACTCCATTGTGTATATATACCACAAATTTTTATCCATTCTTCTGTTGATGGGCATCTTGTTTGGTTCCATATCCTTGCTATTGTGTAGAGTGCTACTTTAACTATGGTGATGCAGATGTCTCTGTGGTACAATGACTTGTCTCCCTTTGGGAGTAGTATAGCTGGATTGTATGGTAGTTCTATTTTTAATTTTCTGAAGTATCTCTCTATTGATTTTCAAAATGGTTGAACTAGTTTACAGTCCCACAAACAGAATAAAAGAGTTCCTTTTTCTCTGCATCCTCACCAGCATTTGTTATCTTGTTGTTGTTGATATTGGCCATTCTTACTAGAGTTAGATGGAATCACAGGGTTGGTTTTGATTTGTATTTCCCTAATGGCTAGGGATATTGAACATATTTTCATGTGTTTTTTAGCCCTATGAACTTCTTAATTTGAGAACTATCTGTTCATTTCCTTTGCTCACTTGTGTATTGGGCTATTTGTTGTCTTGGGATTTGCTTTCTTGAGTTGTTTGTAAATTCTAGAAATTAGTCTTATGTCAGATATGTAGGATGTGAACATTTTCTTCAATTCAATGGTAACTCTGTTGATTGTTTCCTTTATTGTACAGAAGCTTTTTAATTTCATATAATCCCATTTGTCAATTCTTGGTGCCACTTCCTGAGTGATTAGAATCTTGTTAAGGAAATACTTTTCCTATGGCTATAAGTTGGAGGGTGTTTCCTATCTTTTCTTTGAGTAGTTTTAAAGCTTCTGGTATTATGTTGAAGTTTCTTATCCATTTCGAGTTGACTCTCATACAAATTGGGAGAAGATATGGCTCTATTTTCATTTTTCTGTAGATGGATATCCAGTTTTCCAAGCACCCTTTGTTGAAGAGGCTATCTTTTCTCCATTTTGCATCTGTAGCCACTTTGTCAATGACCAGGTTTCTGTATTTGCTTGGGTATACCTCTGGATCTTCAATCCTGTGCCATTGGTCTTCCAGCCTATTTTTGTACCAGTGTCAAGCTATATTTGCCACTATAGCCATGTTGTACAGTTTAAAGTCAGGTATTGTGATCCCACCTGCACTAGTTTTGCAATCTGAGATTGTTTTGATTATACCTGGTCTTTTGTGTTTCCTTATGAATTTTTCAATTATTTTTTCTATTTCTGCAAAGTCTGTCATTGGAATTTTAATGGGGATTGCATTAAATCTATACATTGCCTTTGGTAGTATAGTCATTTTTACAGTATTGATTCTCCCAATCCATGAATAGGGAAGGTCCTTCCACCTTCTAGTACCCTCTGCAATTTCTTTAATGTTTTGAAGTTTTCTTTGTAGAGGTCTTCATGGTCTTTGGTTAGATTTATTCCTAAGTATTTAATTTTTTCATGAGCTATTGTGAAAGGAATTGAGAGAAGCACTAACAACCTGCTAAAGTATCATTTTAAGAAGCCCAAACAGATGAATATAACCATCTTGTTGTTGTTGTTGTTGTTAGGTGCCATCGAGTTGGTATCCGACTCCTAGCGACCCTCATAGGGTTTTCAATGGCAGACTGTTTCGGGATTGCTTTGGGAGTGGATTGTCAGGCCCTTCTCCCATATAACCATCTTAGAAAAGTTTAACTTTAAAAATAAATTTCTTTAGTGGAAATATCAGAAAAAAACTAGTAAGGATGACTTATAAAGTTGAATGTTAACACTAGATATAAAAGTATATTTTAAACTTCAATAACTAAAGTAAAACTACATTTGTATATGAATGAGAAAGTTGGACAAAGGAAGTCTAGAAGTAGATGAAAATGTATATAAAATGCAATATACAATAAAATAGAACATCTAAGTAGTTATGAAAAATAACTATTTCATAAATCATTTTTGACATGCATGACTGGATGCATTTGGAAAAAATGAACTTAGCTCTATAATTTATCCCATGTTAGGGTAATAACCTAATCAACTAAAGATTTAATTTACAAATAAAAAATAGTATATAAAGGTACAAATAGAAAATATAATTTATTACTTTAAAGTGGCAAATAACTTTTTGCTTAAGACTAACAATCCATGAAAAAGACTGATTTATTAAAAACTAAGAGCTAAGAAGCAAAACTAAGAAAATAAGAAAATCTTCCTGCATGGCAAAAAAATTATGAAAAAGTTTGAAATGACACACTGGGGGAAATATTTGCAGCTATAAACAAAACACTAATCTAGAAACCAATAAAGAAAAGACTAATGATCCAATATAGGCAAAGGATATAAACAGATAATTCCCTAAATACAAATGACCTTCAACATAAATATCCTTAACTTTACCTATAATGATAGAAATGCAATTTCAAACTATCTCAGGTATATTTTTTCACCTATCCGATTGGCAAAAGTCTTACAGTTTAACAATAAGCTTGATAATCTTGGATAGACATAACCAGATGGTCATATACTGCTTATAGAAAGATAATGTGATACAATCTCTACTGACAGGAATTTAGCAACAATTATCAAAATTACATACTTATAACACATATATTTACACTGATGTATACATCTATTTTACCTCAGCAGTTCTATATTTGAGAATTTACCCAACAGAGGTAGCTACAAGTTTGAAAAATTCTTTATTCCAAATTATTTATTTTAGCATTGTTAGTTACACAGCAAGAGGGGCAGTGCCAAATGTCTGTCAGTTGAGAATTAGTTACATTTAATGGAATCCTCTGTACCTATTAAGAGGTATGAGAAAGATCATTATTAATTGATATGAAAGTTCTCAAAAATAAATAGTTAAATGAAAACACAGCAAAGCACTGAGCTACGTATGTATTACACCAATTTTGTGTACAAAGCAAGGTACTATATAATACTCTATATACAAAATTGTTTATGCATGTATAAGTATTTTGATAAACATGTAGGAGACAAATGTCTGTGATCATCTGGGTTAGAGGAAGAGCAATGGCAACCTGAAGAGCCCCAACATTTCATTAAATATATTTGATTTTATTTACTTTTAAGACACATTCAGGTATTGTCTATTTGGAAAGTTAAACAAGCAACTTCTTATTTGTTCACGGTGAAATTATAAAGTTGATACTAGGCAAAAATAGCCTACTAAGATTCATCCTTATTCATGAATGATTCAGTCTCATGCTCCCTGTGGGTAGTTTAAAAACATCAATAAAAACTCCCCAATGTATACATGTTGGCAGCCCACATTTTGATGTCAAATCTTTAACCACACACACAAAAAAACTCATTGTCTTGCCTGTTTATATATAAGGCTGGTTTTGCATGTTGAATTGAACTGAGTTCAGAACAGGCTAGCGTTAAAACTTTTGGGAGCAAACCCAAAAGTACTAAAGAATAGCTTGTATGAATAGCGCTTAGTCCTTCTTGAAATAAATTAAGCCCGTCACAGAGAATTGAGGTTTGCTTCCTTCTCAGTTCAATGTAATGGTACATAAACTACTACATATAAAAGTAGGAGTAGCTACACCTTCAATGACCACCATATTTCATTTTTATTCAGAAAGGAACTTGTAGTTAAACACTTTCATTATAAAAACTGAACTAAAGTTTCTATTTTGCAAAGTATTTTGAGTGTCTCAACCCTCTAGGGGAAAAAGTGGGTTGAGAAGGGGAATTTTGCTCCACATTGGGCAAGATAATAAAATAAGAAGCAAAGACAGTTCTGAACTACATATGAACCTTCATATACTGAGATGGAATTCAGTGTGCTATTTTATTTGCCATTGCTAGCATTATACAGGTGACACATCATCTGTTTGTTACATCCAGCTCTGCCCTATATAGCTTCTCAAATCTGTGCTTTTGAAATAAAATTTCTAGATGACAATGGAACTTCAAACTGAATAGACATATTAGTAGGTGGTAGATGATTTACAATATGAATGTGAAAAGGCAAACATTAGTTTCAGCCAATTCTAAAACATATAACTGAGTGCAATTCATCTTTTAAACACTTAGTTCACTTCTTTTTTCAGAAATATTCATATTTTGCCACATGGTTATTTCTCTTTTCAATGATAGCAGTTGAAAATAATTTGGATGGTGTTGGCCTTTTAAGTATCAGTCATACCTTTGTGAGTTTTATCAATCCTCAGATGCTCTTGATGTGTCAACATAGGTAAACTTTTCTAGATGAAAGTCATTGAGAAAGAGTTTACTTTGGCACTGAGTTATGATTGGTCTAAGATCCTTATTTACAGGTGAAAAGTGATGTCTCAAACTAGAAAAGGTATTCTTATGTGAGATAGAAGATGATTAAAAAATATTGCCTGTGAGCATATATTAGTTGATTCTCTTTCCCATAGAAAACTAGATCTGACTGGAGAATAGACACAGAGTAGTTCTTCCCCTTCTGTGAAACTAAAAAGTTGGGCAATGTCTTAGCACTCTCATCTGAATGCTATTTCTACTTGCAGCCTGCATGCTCCTCTGAGTGATGGGAGTTCAATCCCTTCTTTATGTACCCCTCTAGCCTGATATGCACACTGTCTCAATCCCATTGCCAAACTTACTTGTGGAAGAAATAAAGATATTTTTCATTCACTCAAGATCAAATAATATTAAAACAAGCAAAATACATCACAAACAGTTTCAGGACATTAAAATATCAGAACATTATTTTTTTTTCAAAAAATAGTTCAATTGCTTTGCTACTTTGTGGTTCTTTTAAGCCTTCAATTACTACTCCTGGCAAGCCATGCAGTTTAAAAGCAGAACTTCTAAAGCAAAGAGAAAGCACCACATTTCCTGATTATGATCAATGGTTTGTCTTAAAGGGGACATGACTAAAGCTAAGATGTTTCTATCTTTGGTGTGTACCCCTTCCAGGAAAAAACAGTGTAGAGCCCCCTAAGAATAACTTCATCAGAATCTAGGGCTCCTGTCACATTAAAATCCTTTATGAGATCTCACTCAAAGTAAGAAGATTTCTTTTTATTTGAGAATAGTCTTTATACACTAATTCCATCTGAATATGTATCCATGTAGTACAAATTTTCCCTCAACAGTCTGGAGATTTAGGGAGTATATAATATAGTCCATGATACCTGCCTATTTCTTTACCCATGGTAGTCTTTGTGAATCTTCTAGCTGTCTTGGCAGTTGGACCTACTTTTACCCAAATGACCTGAGTTACAAAGCATTGATAAGAATTTTTTTAAAAGACTTTGGCAGAATATTTTCATCAGAATGCCATGGGATACTTCCTGGGCCCCTGTTAAATTTTAGTTGGTAAAGTCTAAGAATCTGAATCTTAGGTCAATCCCAAGGTAACTATTATGCTCCCTATAGGCTCAGAACCTCAGATACAGGCTCAGAGGATTAACTTCATTATATACTTTGGCTCAGATGGGCTGGCCAAATGTGGTACCTGATAAGGGAGTAGCAATTCTGGAGAATAACTAGGGAGTAGCACTGAAGGGAGCAGTGAACAATGTCTGACATAAGGTCACAAAGACTCCCTAGGCTTATACTATGAACGAATGTCTTCCTGAAAAGTTTACACTCTTCAGACAGAACATTTATCTTCCCATTCCCACATGTTAATCCAGTGTTCAAATTACTCTAGCAGGAGTTAGGTATCTTACTCATAGTTATCTTAATCCACCACAAGTCAAGAAAGTTAATGTTGCTTTCCATTTTAGACATTTTATGCCGTTACATAGCAAGTTTTACATGGTTTATCTTTGACAGGCTGATTTCCCACATGAAAGAATTAGTGGTATAGTTGGGCTTTTCAAATATTTTAAACTTTATGTACTTCTCTGCTTCCTATGAAGATGAATCATTTCTGAGGATCATGACAACTACATTGAAAGGAAGGCAAGGCTATAGTATTCCATACCGAGCCTCTAAGGAACAACAGAATTGCTTTTTTTTGAGGGGCATCAACAAAGTAGAAGTTTTCTTATCCAACATTTTCTGTCTCTACCTTTCTGTGTCTCCTCCCTTTTAAGAGAGTATGGAGCAGTTGATTAGATGCTTATGAAATAAACACAGGGAAGAATTTTACTTTCACTCTGCTCTTTGCTACAATTTTATAGTACATATTTTTGATTAGGCATAAAATTATAATTTTCTTCATGAATGTACTTATGCTAAAGCTCATCAGTGTACATAATTAGACTATGAAAACTAAAGGGTTTGCAAAAATAAGCAAGAATGACATATTTTCAAACTCCATGGAAAACCAGTTTCCTGAAGAGAAAGTGTCTCTTCTCTCCAAATATCTATCCAATTCACTTCAAACTGGTTTTAAAGGGCAGCAAAAATATATGGCAGCTTTCCCATATCAAGTTCAGTTTGATTTCCAGGGATCTCCAAAGCCTTTACAAGGTCAGTAAGGAGGCTTGAAAATCACATTTCAAAAGGGGACAATAAAGAATTGTAAAATTGAAAAGCGATTATATATTTTTCAGAGAAATTATAAATTTCTCATTGCTTCAAAATGCCTTCAATAAGATCTTACAAGAGCATAAATTAGGTTGTTAAAACCAGGAGATTCTGTAAAGTGAATCTTGAAGGTGAAGTTGAAATACAATAACAGTGCAGATGATTTATGAATTTAAGGACCCAGGAAGATGCTGAAATTCTGAATTGTTCAAGAATAGCTCTGAATGGTGGCTTCTGAGCTTCACTGATTTATGTTATTAATGTGATAGCTTTTAGCTTCCTCTGGATGAGGAGGAACGTCATTAAATCATTTTGAAGCTTCTTCTAGGCTTTCCCTAGTTTGTTTCTTCATGACTCAGCAATTTTATTATGCCAGTTAAATTACACAGAGGACTTCACACTTGCAAGCCTTTGCAATATTATTAGATGACACTACAGTGATTCAGAAATAAATTATACTCTCAACAGAGCCAGACAAGAGGTTCTGGCTCATACAAAAGCAAAAGGATGAAAGCAAAAAGCCTGGCAGCTTTTCTATGTCCTGGAGTTAAATTGTGCTTTTACTGAAAAGTCCACAAAGGTAACAGGAAGAAATAATATTGTGGCAAGACTAAAAAAAAAAGGAAGTCATGAAAGCCAGTTGGGTTATGGGCTTTGGAGAAAAAACTAAACACTGTATTCTCCATCAATATCCTTTACCATAACCATTACTAGCCTCACTGGAAGAAAATTTACAAGATGTTTTAGCAGATGGACTTTTTTCTTCATCATCTACCCCTTTTATTTTAATTTCTGCAAAAGGACCAAAAAGGAAATAATTTCAGAAGTATTCTGTTTGAATAAGTGTTCGAATTTTCACTGTATACTTTTTTTCAAAAGTTGCAACATTTAATATTGGGGTTCTCTTCCCCCAACATTTCTAGGAAAACTGAAGAAGTACTCTTTAATATTTTTATTTTGTGGATAAAGAAATTAAGACACTAAAAATTACATGGCAATTCAGGGGTAGAGGTTTGATGAGAACTGAAGCTTGGGATCTCCAAATTATTACTTACTGTGCCTTCTATGCTACTTGACGTTATCTCTAAATATATCAGAAACACATTGTCAAAATATTCTCTTTAACAGATAGATCACAAAATCTTGGTTAATAGCATTTCAGGGAAATTTCCCTGGTGGGAAGAGCTACTATATAAGTATACTTGTTGTATAAAAACACTTATTTTTAACCTTCACCTTGAGATCTTTTCTTTTTCCTCATAGTCACTATTATATTTAACCTCAGGCTTTCTGCTGTATCTGTTGCCTAGTTATGGATTAAACCTAACACAAGAGTTCCCTTTCCATTTATCCTTTAATAAAACTAACAAAATTGATATTTTCAAATGAACATGACTAAAAAACAAGGGGATACAAAAGGAAAATTATCAAAGAAACTATGAGTTTCCTTCCTAGTGTACAATTTATCTAATATGCAAGCCCTACTCCATCCCACATCCTGTCTGAAGGACTGAGTACTAAGGATCCTAAAAGAATATCAAACTTTAGGAGACAAAAGGCCAGAGGCCACTTCTGTGGTCATCTGCTCTCAATTGAAATCCTCTTTTGGTGTATTCTGTGGTTTACTTTAATAAAAGGATGACTGCTTTGAATTTAATTCTGATTTCTACCAAGTTTTTTAATCAAATAACTCAGAGGATCTATATTTTATTTATTTTAAAGTGCTGAGGACATAAAAGTACCCGTGCATGAAATTACACAATTGCTGACAGATAAGCTATGCAGAACAGGTATATTTTTATGCTACAGCATGTACATTTCATAGGCTGAAACTAGTAATACCCAAAATTCTGTCCTTTGACCTCTCTAGGAAATGAGTGTAATCCAAAATGTAGCCTCAATGGATTTCAATGTTAGATCCAACAATGGAGAAGAGATACATGTAGTATGATTTCAATTCAATAATAGGAAAATTTTTCTAAAAACTACGACCTGTCCATAAAGTAGCTGGGGCACCCTTATAACATAAATTAGGTTCCTTTAACTGGAAATGTTTGGGGGAAAAGTGAATGGCCACCTGTTAGCATGCAGAAGATATACTTGGAATATTTATGACAAGTGGTTGAAGTAGAATCCTGTGAAATATACTGACATTCTAGTTGATAGCAATTTGCCACATAGCTTGTTGTTTTTAGGTGCTGCTGAGTTGGGTCCAATTCATAATGACCCAATGTATAACAGAACAATACCCTCCCCAACACTGTGCCATGCCCAGAACTATGTCAGTGTTTCTCTGCTATTCACGGAGCTTTCAGTGGAAGATTGTTTCTGGGGTGGGTTGCCAGGTCCTTTTTCCAAGAACTGCAGTACATGGTATTCCTAGGTGGTCTCCCATCCAAGGACGAACCAGGCCAACCCTACTTAGCTTCCAAGATCAGGTGGGACCAGATGCCCAGGTGCAATGGCTGCAGACCTGCCATATAGCTATATGTATATGTTCAATTTTCAAAGAATTGAAGCTCAGTGACATCATTATGGCCCTGTGTAATGTATCTCTGATGAAACAGAAAACATTTTAGGCTCCATTAGTGTCCTATGCTATTTATTTTTATGATTATAAATTAGTCAGATAAGTTTATAAGTGTACAGATATACTGGTTAGTTCAGACTGCTAACTCTAGAATGCCAGATAATGTTAATACAGACAATCCTTTATAGTCCTATGTATGAAATTATAATTGGCATCTTCATACATATCTACAAATTTTGTTTGCTAGGTGCCATCAAATTGCGACTGACCCATAGGGACCCCATGTATAAAAGAATGAAACACTCCCCAACACTGTGCCAGGCACATGATCATTTTTATATTTAGCCCATTATTGCAGCCACTGTGCTAATCCATCTAGTTGAGAGTTTTCCTTTGCATGTGTGTATGTACTCAAACATGATGTCCTTCTCCAGTGATTGGTCCCCCTTAACAACATGTCCAAAATATATAAGATGCAGTCTATTTATTCTTATTTCTAAGGAACACTGTATTTGTACTACTTTTAGGACATATCTGGTGGTTCTTTTGGCAGTCCATTGTATAGTCAATATTTGTCTCTAGCACCATAATTCAAAAGCATCAATTCTTCTCCTGTCTCCCTTATTCACTATCTAGCTTTCACAACCATATGATGCATCTAGGAATAAATGTGTGATTTCAAAAAATCTGGCAGATCTCTATAAGCTTCATTTTCTTAGACAAATGATACTGAAATTCCTTTACTTAATTCACAGCGTTTCTTGTAAAGCTGAATGAGCTAATGACTGAAAAAGCATTTTGAAAAGTTAAAACATGAAAACAATATATGAAACGAACTTTGATGATCTTAATGCATTTCCCACAGCACTTGCCTAATAAAAGGCATTTTGGGCTGGTTCCTTGTAAGTTCTCTGGTGAGCCTTACTTGAATCCATAAGACAAATTCGAAGCCTGTAAGTAGTCATTTAAAGGGGCAGCACCCTCCACCCCAGGATAAGAGCTTGCCCCTAGAAGTGACTGCCTTGTTATTGTTAGATGCCGTCCAGTAAAGTCCAACACCTAGTGACCCTATGTACAACAAAACAAAACACTCCTCAACACTATGCTAGGCACACAATCTTTTTTATGTTTAACCCCATTATTGCAATCACTGTGTCAATCTATATACTTGAGGGTATTTCTTTTTTTCACTGAGCTGCCACTCTCCCAAACATGATGTCCTTCTTCAAGGATTGGCCCCTTCTGACAACATGTCCAAAATACTTAAGATAAATTCAGCCATCCTTGCTTCCAAGGAGCACTGTGGTTGCACAATTTTTAGGACGGATCTGTTAGTTCTTCTGGCAGTCCATAGTATATTCAATATTTTTCTCCATCATCATAATTCAAAGGCATCAATTCCTCCCCTGTCTCCCTTATTCAATGTCCAGCTTTCACAATCATGTGATGTGACTGAAAATACCATGGAATGAATCTGTCACACTTTCATCTTCAATGTGTGATGTCTTTACTTTTCAACACTTTAAAGAAGTCTTTTGCAACAGCTTTCCCCCAATGCAATGTATCTTTTGATTTCTTGATTGTTGCTTCCATGGGTATTGACTGTAAAGCAAAATATTGGACAAACTCCATCTTTTCTCCATTTATCATGAAGTTGTATACTGACCCAGTTGCAATAATTTTTGTTTTGTTGATGTTGAGGTGCAATCCATACTGAATGCTGTGTTCTTTGATCTTCATCAGTAAGTGTGTCAAATCCTCTTCCTTGTTGATTCATATTCTTTATAGCACTGTGTGAGTTAGGAGAGCTAAAAGTAGGCTTAATTGCCTTTCCCAGAACCTTAGAAAGAGTCATAACAGCTTGATTTAGATGTAGAGCTTACAGGATTTCTTCATTTTTATCTTTATACTGTGCTTCTCTATTTGGAACTAGGGAAATTATAAAACATCTGTATCATGGTTGGCAAAGTTTGTTGTTATAGTGAGTTTATCATATTAGCTTGCACCTTTTAAGGGTTCAGTTGTTATATCAGTAATAATTGTAATGACACTGAATTCTTATTTAGGTTAAGGGGAAGGAAATGTCATAATAATCATAATAATAAAAGAATGTGCTAACATTTGCTGAGCACTTACCAGGCCGTGGGCTAAACCTTATGCATATATCACCTAAATTCTTCCCCATATTTCAGCTGAAGAATTGAATCCTCAGATAATTTTTATTTTGTTTATATTACATACCAGGTAAGTGGCAGAGATGGTATCTGAGCATTAGCCTTTCTAATTTTAAAGGCTAACTAATTTAGGACTTCCAAGTCATGATTTTTACTTCAACTCTCTCTGTGTTCACTGCAACTATATTGTCTTTTTCTTTTTATATTAGACAAAACCTCCTGGGACAAATATTGAAATAAACCTGTAAGTTTCATCTTTGACAAGATAACATCTTGATAGTATGGTTATAGAAAACAAAGACCTTTTTTCATTTTATGATGGTCCCATATTGGGCGGCTATGATACAATAGGATAGGATGGAATAAATGTGGGTCTAGAGTGTGGTAAGGGAGGTTTTCCTCCTAGTTTGTTGGATTCTTGCCTGTGAAGAAGTATTTTGCTACCACTTGGTGGCAGTAGCTACCAACTAATTTACAGGGCCATTTGAGGATTTACAGCTGTACTACTTTACCTCTGGGGAGAAGGACTTGGCAATCCACTCCTGAATCAATCCTGAAACAATGAGCCATAGAACACCCTATGAAGGTCACTATGAGTTAGACCCACCTCCACAGCACCTAACAACAACAAACTTTACCTCTAGCTGGGAACGCCTACCAACGAGTTTCTACTTTTAATAAATTAACCTTTCCATGTAATACATTTCTTTCTGTAGGCTTTTACTATTCTTATTTGTCTTATTATTGTTTTCTGGTATATCACTCAGCTATGTCCTCCTGCCTTAGATTTCCCTTTGTAATATAAACTATACATAATGACAATAGAAAAGTTTTTTTCCTTCAACCTTATAGATTTAGAGATATTCATTATGTGGCTGACCAAAACAGGGTGATGAGGTACCTTGGAAAGAATGAAGGCTTTTGAAATTAGAATCAGAAGTCAATTTATAATCATCAAACATTAAATTCTTAAATTATTATTATGCGGATTTAAACTAATCAAGAAACTTCAAGCATATTTTCTCAATCCACAAACCAAGTCTAGAAGAAGAAGCAAGTTCAGCAAAGTTTAAGGGATTTTTTTTGCATAAAATATACTTCAATGATGTGATTAGCTGATAAATGGCAGAAGTAGGATTCAAATCTAGAATTGTCTGCCGTGAAGCATGTACACTCTCCATTGTCTCAACTTGCCTCTAAGATGATGGCATTACCATGTCTAAGGGAAGATGCAGTTAAGAAAGAATTCTGAGTTCAAAAGGGGACATAAAAACCCTAAGGACATTCATGTCTTCAATGTAGAGATAAGAAGAAATGAGTTTATTAAGAATATATGAAGAGCCAGGCCACTCGGGAGGCAGAAGAAAGAGGATGGCAAGTTCGAGACTAGAGGCAGTCTGTGTAATTTAGTGAAACCCTGTCTCAAAAAAAGTAAAGTAAATGGGTTAGGGGTACAGCTCAGTGGGACAGCACTTGGAAAGCATGCAAGGTGATGCGCTGGGTTCAATCCCCAGTACTGAAAAAAAAAAAAAAGAATATATGAAGGATATATTTTGTTTAGCTATGAAGATTGTTGGAAATTTGGAGTGGTCTACTAAAATGAGCTAAGAAAATAGTTATAAGGTTGTTGTTGTTGTTGTTAGGTGCCCTCGAGTCGGTATCTGACTCATAGTGACCCTCACAGGGTTTTCAATGGCTGACTGTTTCGGGATTACCTTGGGAGGGGATTGCCAGGCCCTTCTCCCATTTTTGCGGTGCTGGGAATTGAACTCCAGACCTCAGAGACTGGAGCGCAGCGCTCTACCAACTGAGCTAAATCCCAGCCCCAAGTTATAAGGTAGAGATAATATTTATCTTAAATAATTACATAGAACTATCTGAAAGTAGCCTGCAGCTGTCCCACTGTGCTGTCCAATCCCATCAGACATCAGAAGCTAAGCAGAGTTGGGACTGGTTAGTACTTGGGTGGGAGACCGCCTGGGAACACTAAGTGCTGTGGGCTTGGGAGAATGACCCTGCAACCCACTCCCAAAAAACAATCAGTCTTAGAAATCCCTATGAATAGCAGAGAAGCACTGACAATACTGTTTCACCTGTTGTATACAGGGTCGTTATAAGTCAGACATCGACTTGAAGCAACCTAACACAAAAACAACATCTGAAAGTAGACTAGACAAGAATTACTAAAATCTATTTTTCACAATTATGTTTCTAACAATATGTTAGGCCATGACGTAATGCTTATGAGACTGTTTTCAGAGGCAGAGCAAGATGGCAACTGAGTAAGATTCTCCAGCGATCATCTCCCCACAAATACATCAATTTGAACACCTATTCATGCTGCTAAAGAAGAGAAGTGAGAGTCCATAGTGCCTGGGTTTAGTGTAATAAGACAAGATCCATTAAAGAAGGCAGGAAAGAAAATTTGCCACCATCATCCCTCCCCTAACTCTAATCAGTATGCAGAGAAATGCTTCCTACTTCTTCAAAGAAGAAGCTAAGTCAAGGCTTTAGACTTGGAACTCAGTACGAGGCACATCTTAGTAAAACACAGTGTTGGGCAGAAGCCCCAAACTTCTCCTCCTAACCTAGTACCACATACTGAGCTGCTATAAGGATATTAGCCAGACAGGTAAGTCACTACCTCTACTTCCCCTTCTACAGCCTCAGACAACAGACTCCACTTGCTAATGAACAGGGAATGAAAGCTAACACAAAACTTTGCCTTGGAGCTCCTCAGTGCCAGGCCCACTATGGTAAAAGCTAGCGCCAGGAAGGAACCAAACACCCCTATACTCAAGCCACAGCTCACAGACAGCGCTTCTCAATATTCTCTGGAACCATACAGAGACATTTGCACTGGTAGAATGGACTCATATTTTGGCCTTCATCACTGCCAGCTTTAGTATATGACTGGGTATATTCCTGTGACTGTGCGAGTCCTTGTAGCTATGAGATTCAGATATGACCCACCATAGTGCTACCCTTGGTGACTAAGGCACTGCTTCTATTACTACCCAAACTTCAGGCAGCATAGCATGGAATAAGACTCCATTTAGTGGGGATTGGACAGAGTGGTAAGCATAAGACACTCCTGTGAAAATCAGCACCATGTTTATGAAACTTAATATTGGGCAGATCTTAATGGTCCTCATTCCCAAGCCACTGCCTATGGGGACAGAGCCTTTGCAACATGAATAGCTCCCATACTAGGTAGAGACATGCAGACCCAGTGTATTGATATTCTATTCTTCCAGCATCACCTACGGCTGTTTCTAACTGTCTTGGGCCACAAAAAACAAGGCCTTCAGTAGAAGGCAGACTATAGCATGGATGCCCTTATTCTTACCCTGGGTGTGTACTGGTCTCAGTGAGCTGTGGGCTCAAGGTACAAAATAGTATTGCACAAATGGTGGCCATATGTATAGCACTGGAGCTTTTGTCCTGTCTTTCTATGGCAATTCTTTCCTTAGACAACCAAAATCCTAAGTGCTCAACCACAGGCCAGTGACTATGAATGAAAGCAGCTAGGCCTACCCCCAGCCTCAGGCACAGGTTTATATGGAAAGACTACCTATTTTAGCTGTTCCTCCAGTTCATGCTGAACAACACATCAACTGTAGATTTGTGATGAACCTGGGATTGATTCACCTTCTAGTGCTGAAACAATGACAACACACCAATAGTGGATCTGTGGCAAACCTGGGCTTAGGGTGTCATCTAGTGCTAAAATAGTGGATATGACTCTAGGCTTGGGAAAAATAAGCAAGCTGCTTATAATTTGTGAAAAGACAGAGACAAAACCAAATTATGAAGACTGAAATAAATATCTAATTCTTCAATGCCCAGCACACATTGCACACCAATAAGCATGAAGAAATTTTTGTGGAACCAAGACCCTACCTAAGCCATAATAAGTTCCTAGAAACTGAACATATAGTCCCTAGTATGGGTGAACTCTTAGATGGAGTATTTGAAACTATTGTGTTTAGGAAACGCAACGACTTTCAAGAGAAAATAGAAGAATGATTCAGTCCTCTGATGTTGTTGTTGTTAGGTGCCGTCGAGTCGGTATCCAACTCATAGGGACCCTCATATGGTTTTCAATGGGTGATTGTTTCAGGATTGCCTTGGGAATGGATTGCTAGGCCCTTCTCCCATTTTTGTGGTGCTGGGAATCGAACTCAGGACCTCAGAGACTGCAGCGCAGCGCTCTACCGACTGAGCTAAATCCCAGCCCCTAGTCCTCTGATAGAGAAAGTTAACAAAAAGTTCGAAGTAATATTAGAAATATCAAAATTTTTAGCTTGAAATATAATAAATGAAATTAAAAACATGATAGAAGGCATCACCATGAGAATAGATCAAATAGAATGAATTACCGTGCTTGAAGACAGCCTATTTGAAAAAACACACTTGGAGGTTAAAACAAAAAAGAATGAAAGGAATAAAGCAAGCTTATGGGGGACTTTGGGACAGCATTTAGAAAGGAAATATTCAGGTTATTGAGGACTAATAGGAGCTTGAGACCCCTTATTCAAAAAGATAATAACAGAAAACTTCCCAAAATTGGTGAAGGATACATACATATAGCCAGATAGAGGAAAGTCAAAGATCACCACTCATATTAAACTTAGCCAAGTCTACCTCAATACATCTTATAATCATGCTCTCAAAAGTTAACCAAAAATGGAAGTTTCTCAAGTCTTCAAGAAAAAAGAAACAAATAACTTACAATGGTGTCCCAATTAACTTGACAGCAGACTTTACAGCAGAAACCTTACAGACCAGGAGAGAATAGCATGACATTTCACATACTGAAGGAAAAAAAGAAAACAAAAACAGAAACAAAAAAGAAGAAAAGAAGAAAAGAAAAACCAAAAAAAAAAAAAAAAATCCTGCCATTCATGAATACTGTACCCAACAAGGCTGTCCTTTAGAAATTTAGGTGAGATAAAAAACATTCCCAAACAAAAACCTGGAGACCAGGTCTCCATAAGAACTGTCCTTTAAGAAATGCTAAAGAGAATTCTTCAAACTGAAAGAAGACAAAGACATTTCCCTCTAGTTTAAGCAAAACTAGAGGGAACATGTTGTTGTTGTTGTTAGGTGCCGTCGAGTCAGTATCCTACTCATGGCGACCCTCATAGGGTTTTCAATGGCAGACTGTTTCGGGATTGCCTTGGGAGTGGATTGCCAGGTCCTTCTCCCATTTTTGTGGTGCTGGGAATTGAACTCGGGACCTCAGAGACTGCGGCGCAGTGCTCTACCAACTGAGCTAAACCCCAGACCAGAGGGAACATGTACTGCCTCTCTATTCTCTCTTCTCTCTGGGTGTGAGTGAATGTACCTATCCTCTTTTCTCTGGGCCACTGCCTTCTCTGTTTTAGGTGTTCTTCCTTCTAAAAAGCTCACTTAACTTTTCTCCTGCTCTCACTTCTTGTCTTTTCCTTTACTAATCTTAGGCTGATTTACCTAAAGAACTGAGGTTTCTACAAGTTTGTCCAAGTTTATCCAAGTTTATCCAGGTGCCTGTTTTCCCCAGTATTTATTCCTTAAGGGCAAAGTATCTCTTTACAACAAACCTTGTCTATATTCTGTGCTATCCTCTGCATCACATCTGAATTTTTTTTCAAATAGTGAGCATAAGGACCAAGGTACTGCTATAGCTCTCTGGTAATGCTGGTAACTGGACCCACTTTCCTGGTAACAGTGTCAGCAATGGAATTGCCTGGAAAGCAAATTAATAAATTGGCAAATATTTTTCTTTCAGTTGGGCGATTTCTTTCTAGTAAAGTTCCAGATAGTTGTCATTTCTAATTGTCATTTTGTCTGGTTTATATGTTTGTGGCAGAAACTTGTATCTCAAAAGATTTTCTTAACCCATCAATTTTAAATTGGTGGAAAGTTGTTTTCAGGTCTATGGATACTTTTAAGCAGTGGAATTCTCATGTTCTTTGTCCATTCCAAGTCATTTTTTTTACCCCAAACAGGACAATAAACTTTTAAATGTATGGAGTCAACAATGTTTAGAAGTCTATAAGTGTCATAATTCATTTTTTTCTTTAGATGCAGTTCTATACTTTACAGAACTCAATAAAATAATATCATCTTCTCAGAAATAAAATGAGATTTATACAATTTACACAAAAATACAACTTAACAATTTCCAAAGAAAGAACAATAATTTATTATGCCCTTTAAATACCTTTTCTAAAGGTTTCAATTTCTGAATGCTCATTTCCTTGAATAGTGCTGTGTTTTCAAAAGTTTCTTTGAAGAGTAACTGTAATACTTGGAGTAAATTAAAAGGAATGATTAAAAATGTAATGCAATTCAAACTTTCCCCCTCATTTCTAAGCGAAAATAGAATATGTAATTAGAGGAAAAATAGTATGATTGTTATTATTATTATTGTTATGTAGTACAAAACGAGAAAGAAGTAGGTTGGCATGGTATTTCTGCTAAATTATATGAAGCATAGCATGGTGGGATTTAGCTCAGTTGGTAGAGCACCGTTCTGCAGTCTCTGAGGTCCCGAGTTGATTCCCAGCACCACAAAAATGGGAGAAGGATGTGGCAACCCACTCCCAAGGCAATCCCAAAACAATCAGCCATTGAAAACCCTGTAAGGGTCGCTATGAGTCGTACACAACTCGACAGCACCTAACAACAACAACAATATGAAGCATGGATAGGAAAAACAAAGTTTGGAAGGAAAATAATCCTTTTCCTTTGATAAGATAATATGATGGCGTGCATCAGCTAAAATAATGAGCTTACAGGTGGGAGACAGGGGTCTTATAATGGTTCTTAATGTTGAGCTACTAGTTTGTGAAGCACTCATTGTTGTTAGATGCTCTCCCGTCAGGTCTGACTCATAGCAACCCTATGTACAACTGAACAAAAAACTCCCTGACACTGTGAGATGGCTGGCACTATTTCAGGGCATCTCTGCTATTCACATGATTTTCAATGGCTGATTATTTCAGGATTGCTTCACAAGTGTACGGCCATCATTTTCCCATTTTTGAAGGGCTGGACACTGAACACAGGACCTCAAAGAGCACAGAGCACACTCTACCAACTGAGCTAAACCCTAGCCAGTGTGAAGCACTTCTTGTTGTTGTCAGGTGCCATGGAGTAGGTGTCTAACTCACAGTGACCCTACATATAACAGACAAAACACTATTGTCAATACTTCTCTGCTATTCATAGGATTTTCAATGGCGGATTGACTTCTGGGAATGGGTTGCCAAGTCCTTTTCCCAAGCCTAATGTATCTGATGCTCCCAGGCAGTCTCCTATCCAAGTGCTAACCAGGCCTGACCCTGCTTAGCTTCTGAGATCTGACATGATTGGACCATAGTGCTACAGCTGCAGGCTATGAAACACTAGAGAAGCCATATTGAGGTTCCAGAACACTTTCCACTTTGGGAAAATATTAACCGATGGGGAGCTGTCCATGAAGGTCTAGCATATAGAATTAATACTGTTCTTTAAAACAAGGATATTAAAGAAATGAATAGAGCATAGCACACATTAAGAATACATTCTCTAATGTCAAATAGACATGGACTTTAAATCTGACTGTGTTACATACTAGTTGGACTTATAGTAGTTACTTAAACTCTCCAAATCTGAACTTCTGCATCTGTAAAATGCATAGGCTCCTACAAATATGCCACTACTTATTTTACAGTCTTGTTAAAATAATTGACCAAATAATGCTTATAATGTTTGGAGTATATTTCTAATATCTAATAAACCACAAATATATGGAACTCCTTAATTTTTAAAAAAATTATGTATTTTTGAGCATCTGGTGGGTGCAGACCAGTGCTTGAATACTTGATAGAATTATAGAGAAGTTTTATCTATTTTTTGCTTCTTTTCCTCAATTATAGGCATTTGCCTTATATCAAACCTGTGTGTATGTTTGCTCCAAAATACTCTTGTTTTCTCCTCCATGGAGATGAGTTTTCCCATATCATAGCAACATATTCTCTGGGATTTGGACACCAGGATTTTCTCCAACTTCTGACCCTGATATACTAGCTGCAATTAGCCAGATTTCAGGACTTGTAAGTAAAATGACCTTCTATAAAATAATTATCAAATATATTAATTTCTTCTCAGTGTAAGGGGTGTTTTCTAGATGTCAATAATTTTTGCCTCTGAATATGATACTTCAAGGCAAATGCCAAGGCTAAAATGTGTCTATGCACCAAGAGACCAGAGAATAACACAGGATGTTGGTCATCATGACAGCTTTATCTAATTTTAGCTCAGCCTACAATCATTTTGGAATTCATTGTTCTTGTAGCCAGATGTAAGGCAGTTAATGAAAGATATCCAGCAGGGATATTTTCTGCTTGAAAAACTCACAAAATGAGTCTCAATTCTGTTTTTACTCAGTCTTTTCCACTATCACTACTATTCCACTGTTACTATTATTCTTTCCAAATTCAGAAACATTATTGACTTTTCCTTGCTCTTCTCATATCATTCCCATCAAATTAATTATAGTGTGTCATTCATTATGTTTTGTTTTTTGTGGGACTGGGGGTTGAACCCAGGGCCTCATGCCTGCATGCTTTGCAAGGGCTGGACCACTGAGCTGCACCCCCAGCCCAATTTTTTTTTTACTTCTTGAGACAGGGTATCACTAAATTACACAGACTGCCTCTCGTCTTGAACTTGCAATCCTCCTGCCTCTGCCTCCCAAGCCACTGGGACTACAGGCCTGTGCCACTGCGTCCGGCTCCATTCATTCATTCCTTGAAGTACATGCTCATATTTCATTCAAGCCTCTCCAACCTCACCTGAGCTATTTAAGAGCCTAGCAGAGGCTATTGCCTTTTGTTTCTCCAGTGACTAAGTTCATCTTAAGCAGGATTTTTAGCATCTCATTTCTTTGTTTAATCTTTTCTCAATAGCTCTCCAAACTTCTTGGCCTAGCATCAGGACACAAACAGACACTTCCAACTCAGTTTTCCAACTGGTTGTCTGCTTGATTGTATGAGCAAAGTGTATTTATGCAATCCCATGTAATTTCAATGTATCATCTCTGCTCATTCCTTTTATCTATTCAGAAAATTTTATTCTTACATATTCTCTGGGGTCCATCTCAAATTCTCTGATCAGATATGATGCCATTTATTTTCCTGAATTCTCATAGCACTTCTTGACCCACATCATTTATGTTTATTTTCTATATCAGAAGATTTTAAACTCTTTAAGGAGGAAAATACTTTTTATTCACCTTCATAATTACCACCAGCACAGGACTCCCACTCAGAATAATTAGCATCGTTCATAACTTAGAGTAGGCACTTCCTGAAATGTTAGAATGGAAGGGAAAAGTCCTTGGTTATAGAGTTTAATAATCAGTAGTTCTCAATACTTGTTTGTTGATTAAAGTGATAAATAGTTTTAGTTTCCACATGTTATTGACAATTCCATTTCAAAGATCATAAATGATACCCTATGGACCATTCTCTTGCTTTTGAAATAGTCTTCTCACTGGCTTCATGGCACCCTCCTATTGACCTCCTACTTTTCCTCTGAAACTTGCCCTTGAATATTGAGCAGCTAAAGTAAAAGGAAGACATGATGAAGTTAAGGAACTAAACAGAAGATTTCAAAAGGCAGCTCAAGAAGACAAAATCAAATATTATAGTGGCATGTGCAAAGAGCTGGAGACAGAAAACCAAAAGGGACGAACACGCTCTGTGTTTCTCAAGCTTAAGGAATTGAGGAAAAATTCAAGCCTTGAGTAGCAATTGTGAAAGATTCTACAGGGAAAATAATTAAATGATGCAGGATATATCAAAAGAAGATGGAAGGAATACACAGAGTAATTATACAAAATGAATTGGCGGTAGACCAACCATTTCAAGAGGCTGCATATGATGAAGAACCAATGGTATTGAAGAACGAAGTGGAAGCTGCTTTGAAGGAATTGGCAAAACACAAGGCTCCAGTAATTGATGGGATACCAATAGAGATGTTTCCACAAACAGATGCAGCACTAGAGGTGTTAACATGTTTATGCCAACAGATTTGGAAAGCAGCTACCTGGTCAATTGACTAGAAGAGATCCATATTTGCACTTATTCCCAAAAAAGGGGATCCAACTCAATGTGGAAACTATTGAATAATATCATTAATATCACACATAAGCAAAATTTTACTAAAAATCATTCAAAAGGGACTGCAATAGTATATAAACAGGGAACTGCAGGAAAATCAAGCTGAATTCAGAAGAGGGCAGGGAACCAGGGATATTATTGCTAATGTCAGGTGGATATTAGCTGAAAGCAGAGGATATGAGAAAGATATCTATGTTTTATTGACTATGAAAAAGCATTTGAGTGTGTGGATCATAACACTTCGAAGAATGGGAATGCCAGAGCACCTAATTGTACTTGTGAAGAATCTGTATGTGAACCAGGAGGCAGTTGTTCAGTCAGAACAAGGAAACACTGCCTGGCTTAAAACTGAAAAAGGTATGTATCAGGGCTGTATAATTTCACCATATCTCTTCAATTTCTATGCTGAGTAAATAATCCAAGAAGCTGGACTTTTTGAAGAAGAACTTGACATTAGGATTGGAGCAAGACTCATTAACAACCTGCATTATGCAGATGACACAACTCTGCTTGCTGAAAGTGAAGAATATTTGAACCATTTACTAATGAAGAACAAAGAACATAGCCTTCAGTATGGATTGTGACAAAACATCAACAAAACAAAAATCCATACAGCTGGATCAGTATGTAACTTTCCAATAAATGGAGAAAAGATGGAGGTTGTGATTTTGCTTTACCTGGTTCAACAATCAACACTCATGGAAGCTGCAGTCAAGAAATCAAAAGAAGGTGCGCCTGACTCATGCCATAGTATTTTCAGTTGCATCATATTGTTGTGGAAGCTGGACATTGAACAAGGGAGACAGGAAGAGAACTGATGCTTTTGAATTATGGTGCTGGGTATAATTATTGAATATACCATGGATGGCCACGAGACCCAACATGTCTGTAATCACACATGGTGGCCCACAACTTTAATGCCAGTGACTCAGGAGGTGGAGGCAGGAGGATTGTAAGTTTTGAGACCAGAGACAGTCTGTGTAATTTAGAAGAAACTAAGACACTATCTCAAAGAGAAAAAAAAAAAGAAAGAGAAGAGAAGAGAAGAGAAAGAAAGAAAGAACCAAAGAAAGAAAGTAAGTGGGCTGGAGGTGCAGCTCAGTGGTCTAGCACTTGCAAAGCATGTAAGCGTGAGGCCCTGGGTTCAATCTCCAGTTCCACAAAAAAAAAAAAAAAAAAAAAGAACCAACAGGTCTGTCCTAGAAGAAGTGCAATCAGAGTGCTCCTTGAAAGCAAGGATGGCTAGACTGTGTTTTATGTATTTTGGACATGTAGTCAAGAGGGACAAATCCTGAGAGAAGGACATTATGCTTGGCACAGTGGCAGGTCAATGAAAAAAGGAAAACCTTACACTAGATGGATTGACACAGTGTCTGCAACAATGGGCTTAAACATAAATAAGATCATGTACCTGACACAGAACCAGGGAGTATTTTGTTCTGTTGTCCATAGGGTCACTATGAGTCAGACTCAACTCAGTGGCACCTAATAACAACAACATTTCCTCCCATATCTCCTCATTCTCAATTACTGGATTCTTTGCCCCTGCTCATCCTTTAGGCAGATATTTCTAAAGTTTGAGTTCTCTTCTAATTCCATGTACTTTGTGGCTTTATCTATTACTTCTCTCCTTGCAGCTTTCTACACCTACATATTGAGCGCTGACTCTATCTGAACTCAGAATCAGTGGTCCAACTATTCTTTCCACAATAAATTGTACATTATTATTTCTTCTTTTATTCATGTTCATGGTATCAATTTCTATGTGTAGTGGTAGAAAGCTGATATTTTTCTGTTCATGATTTATTTATCCATCCATCTTCTAGCAATTATGCTTCATTTTTCTGCAGAGGAAACCATCTATCCCTCACCTTCAGTCACATGCTTCTCATCTTGTAGAGCCCTGTAAACCAGGTTTAATGCACTATGGTATTTTATCCTCTGATCTCAGTAATGGTGTCCAGTATGATCACATGATACAAGTAAGGACAATCCACAGAAAAGAGAATAAGTTTTAGAACTTTTGCTTCTTCAGGCAGGGAAGTAAACTGTCTTTTGTACTTGTCCTAGGTATGGTCACAGCATGACACTAGAACTACTAGGAGACACAGTGTGAAAACTAAAATGAAAGCCACCTAGAAGAATCAGGTACTGAGATGCCTCTCTGAGATCCTTTATATTCAGGACATCCTAATCACTGCCATCTTCTCCCTAGAAATTTTCCTCCTCCAATATTTCTCATTTCTGGAAATAGCATTGCCATCTACTCTGTTCTCATCCTTGACATCTGGAACTCCTTATTGACATTTCCTTCATATCCTCATGTAATACATTCACGAAACCATACAGTATTTTTCTTTTTACCTCCAGAATATTTCTGAAATATATCTTCATCTCTACTTCCATTGCTTCAATTCCATTCTCAACTAGCATAAACTTTCAAATTGTTCTTTCCATCCTTGCCTTCTGCGAATCCACTTTCTTCTGAACTTGTTACTTCCATTTTTAAAAACATTTTAATGTTATTCAAACCTTCACATATTCCACAAAGTGTTTCATGATCCACCTTCTTTTCCATCCTCAGCCTTCATTTACCTTTCCCTTTGCTTCTTGAAACTCATCTTGAATACCTATCTCAAGGACTTGCCATATGCTACTTCCTTTTCCTGAAATAATCCTATTCTTCTCAACCTTGCTAACAATTCTATTGCTAACTATTCACGACTCAACTTTTTGTCGAAATATTACTTCTTCATGGAAGACCTCACCAACTTTCCAAACTAAGTTCCCATTTTAAGCTCTCATGGCACCCTTGTTGCATTGTAATTAAACAGTTACTTGTACATTTACTTGTTTGAATTTTCTCTGCCCTCCATAGAATATAAATGACAGAGACCTTACATTATTGATCTTTTTTGAATCCCTAATACAATAAAGCATAGAACAATGATGAATAATGATGCATGAATATTTTATGATTAATCAAAGAAACATAATTTGTCTAAAATTAATTCATTTTCTTGCCTTTCCCAAACATGCCTCCTTTTTGCCCCTGATCTCAGTATACTGTTTCCTTCTCTGTAACCCAGGAAGAAAGTCATCCTCAATTTCTAAGTACTTCTACATTCATTTTTTCACATCCTGACTCCCATTGAATCTTGTTGAATCTACCTCCATAAAGTTTCTGACATGAGTCTTTTTTACTGCCATTCCCTTGGGTACTCCCTCCATTCTGAGTCTCAATTTTAATATTAGAGTTGTGCATAATCTCTTTGGTTCTAATTCTTCATACTGCTGCCTGAATGATTATCCTTAAAATAAATTGACTCCAGTTGTACCCAACCTCTTAACTTTGAAATATTTTTAGTACCTGTTCATTTCTAGTTCTTATATATAGTTCTAATTCTATCATATAATGCTCCAGTTCCTCATAGTTAGGCAACCTCTCTCCAAACTTTCTCTTTTTTGTGTGTCTGTGCTCTGAAATCAATACTCTCTTTATAATTCTCAGGGTCTCAAGGACCATGCCTCCTCCACCAGTCTGATGTGCCTTTCCCTCCTCATTTCTGATTCAGTCCCTACTGCATTGTTCTTGGCTTCCCAACATTTCTTTCATGAAGTCATTTGCCTCCCTAGAAATCTTCCTTTGTGCATGCACAGGATTTGCATGTACTTTATTCTCTACTGAACTGTATTTATTGGCATTTAATAGGAGATTGTCTAGCTTAGCAATTAAGAGTGCCTACTCTGGAGTCAAACTGGATGGATTTGAATCACTGCTCTGCCATTTTTCAGCTCTGTAGCTTTGAGAAAGTTTTCTCCTTAACAAGAAACATAAGAGTATGTACCTATTAATTACTGAAAATATTAAGTAAAATAGTAGGTCTAAAATCACTTAGAAGAATTCAACTGCTCAATATCTCCCATTGTTTGTAGGAATATTTCCCCCACTAACTTGGATCCAGTGTTCAGTGTATTATCTACCTTCAAATTTACAGCAAAGTGTTCTATGTAAGGTCAACCCAATAATCATATGTCACATTGATTCATTGGGAAGCTCTAAGGTCCTATATATCTTGAAGTTTTGATTTCTCATAACTGCTTTAATAATATCTGTCCTGTAAAGGAGCAAATATTTTGGAAAGAAAAGAAGGATGATGAAAAATCATCAGAATTTTAAAACAAGGGAAAGAATGTGATAAAATTTCAATAATATTCTAGTTGCAACTGTAAATAGTAGAATACAGACAAGGAATCTTCTATGAACAAGTGAAATCTTACAGTAAATCAGGAGCAGGGTTTGGATTGTATTGTTAGCAAAATATAGTTTTGATGGAATTGTTTTCTATAATCATGAGCTAAGAGCTTGCCAACCAACTAGCTGTAGCTATACACTATCAATAAACAATTCTGCACCTTAGAACAGAACTCCTAAGCTTATTTAGCTTGCCTTTGGCATTTGTTTACATTAGGTAAGTCAGTGGAAATTTCTGTGTTTCATCTTTAAAAGATGGCAGTTGGTTTCTCTCTTTCAGGGACAACTCACATATGGATGGTTAACTTTGACTATGGGACATGGCAGATATTGGTAAATATTTACTTTCTCTATGCGAAAAGTTCCTTCTGAGATATCAAGATTCAGTGCAAATATTAACTTTATTTGTGAAGCCTTCTTTGACTTCCCTCCATAATTCTAGTCAGAACCTAATAACATATTTTATATTAATGCCTACTATAGGACTGATGCACTGATCATATTTTATGATTATTCATTATGTATATGTCATTATAAAGAGTTTTTAATTTCTCCTAATCAAGTCTCATTTTAAAAAATCTTTAAAAGTTTAGCACTAAACATAAGTCTAGCACACATAAAAATTTCAGTGAATTTTCATTGGGTAAATGATTGAATGTCAGGTTAATAGGAAAAGTGGGGAAAGCCTCACCTCTCCCCAAACACTTTTGATACTTGCCAAATACATCCCCTTAATAAAACACCTTGAAATTTCATTACTAAAATTTCATGCAGAGACATTTTGTTTTCCTATAAAAAAAACTAAGGGTTGACAGGCTTGTTATGGCAGCAAGTAACTTAAGTGTCCATTTTGAAAATACTTTGCTATAACACTCGACTTTTTCTGGTGCTTCTGCTAGCCAACCAATTCTGCCTTCTCAGTTCACTAAAAACTCTTATTGTCTTGAAATATTTCCTCATCTATTGTTCATGTCTTGGAAAAACAAAACAGGAAGTTTTCTGTCAAGCTAACCACTTTTTTTGACCAAACAATGTATCTGGACAAAAGCTGTATAATAAAAATCTAATGAAAGCCCCAAATACAAACCACATGTATAACTCCAATTTCTCATGGTCATATTAAAATAGAAAAGTGAAATTAACTCTAATAATATAGCTCATTTAACCTAATAATATAAAATATTATCATTTTTCCATGTAATCAGGATATTTTTCTTTCCTGTCCACACTCAGTCTTTCAAGCCTTGTGTGTTTTGATTACTTACAGTATATCTTAATTCAGACTATCCAAACTTAAAGTGCTCAAGAGCTACATGTGGCTAGTGGCTACTCTATTCAACTGTGCAAGTCTGGATGGCACCCATTTCTAATAATGGTTGTAAGTCTGGGAAAACAAATTTCCTCTCAAATGTCTTATCTCCCAGGAGATGCAGTACTTTCTTAAATTAGCTAATTTTAGGTATATGAGAGCTCCAGAGGCCATTTATTCTCTACCTTTGAAGTATCCTGATAGTTTATTGTATAATATCTCCCAAACCTGCACCTTTTAACATAGAAAGTTTCATCTTACTATTTTATAAACCCTGCATTGTCTTTCTCTAAGATACTGTTCTGAAGATCTGAGGACGTAAGATGGTTGATGATATACCTTGACTAGGGATGAAAACACATTAGCAAAATCATGAGTTAAAGTTACTTTTTTCCCCTTCTAACATAATTGGAGGAAATCCATTACACTAATTATAAGTACTCAGGATATTAAAGGGGTGAACAAGGCTTATCTTTCATAGAGATATTTTAATATTTTAACTTTATACTAGAAAACTCAGCCCATCCTGTCACTATTAGGTACACAGCTACATCTATGACAAACAATAAACGTACAGAAAAGAACACCTTTTTAAATGTGGCACTATTAAAAGGCATTTATTTTAATAAAATATTTTGCTAATATTTAAAACTGTGAATGAAAGAGCAACATGCATATACATATTTGTTCCTAAGAACTTCAGGGAAATCATATACTGAACCTATTAATTTTCATCCACATATATTTGAAATAAAGAGAATATTATGCTGTTGTTATTATGTGCCCTTGAATTGGGTCCAATTCATAGTGACCTTATGTACAACAGAATGAAGCACTCTCTGACACTGTGCCATGTCTGGTACTATGACAGTGCTTCTCTGCTGTTCATAGAGTTTTCAATGGCTGATTGTTTCAGAATTGTTTTGGGAGTAGGCTACAGGTCCTTCTCCTGTCTTTGCAGTGCTGGGGATCAAACCCAGGGCTTCAGAGCATGTAGAGCAGTGCTCTACCACCTGAGCTAAACCTCAGCTGCCAAAAGAATATAGAAGCAAATATTCATAATACCAAACTTTCATAGCAGCGTTCCCAGTCCAACTTTGAATTCTCACAGCTTGATAAATGAGCTTTGGAATCTGTTTTTAAAGTGTTCTTGAAAGCAATGCATTTACTTATCCAAACTGATCAGTAATTCTTGTAGGTTTGAAAATATTAACTAACTTCTAAAAATTAGCTTCAATCTTTCCAGTTTGTCTGGAAAAGCACCATGGAGGACATGCCAAAATTTCTATACAAAGTCATTTCTTTGGAACTTCCAAATTAATGGAAACCCCTGAAATCTGTTAAAATATTTACTGTATTTCCATCATAGTTTAGCCATGCCAATAATTTGCAATCATTCCCATTCTGTTTTGGGCAGTAGCTAGCATTTCCCTTTTGGTTGAGATCTTATTCTGAGGTTATACTGAGGCAACTGTGGAAATACTTTTAAACTAAGAATTAGGTGTTTTGGATTCTTGTCCTGGTTCTATAGCTAGGCAGCTTTGCTGATTTTCTGGGATTCAGTTTACTTATCTGTAAAATGATGAATTTAGAATTAGCAATATCTAAGTCTTGACACAGTTTACATTATGTGACTTCATTATAATTTTTACCCATCAGAGAAAGAAAGTAATTGATAGCATTTTCTGTGCACCTCAAACCAGAATCCTGTCCTTTCTTTATCCCCAGCTATCAACTGCTGCCATCTCAGACAAGATAAACAAACAAACAAACAAACAACAACAACAACAAAAAAAACCAGGAGGCATCCAAATTTTTTTCTGCACTGGTCATTAAATGTGCCAAACTTTCTTTCCCTCTTTTTTTTTTTTTTATCATAGACAAAGATGAAACAATAAAAAACTTCTTACTCTTGTTCTAAATCTAATCACCCATTACTTAGTCAAAGACTCTCTCCCTACGTATTTATAGTCTCTCCTTCTACTTCATTTATTTACATTAGTAGGCAGAAGTTTTCCAAAATCTCCCTTAAAAATAAAACCTTTTCTTGATTCCAGATCCTTTTACATCTTTGCTCTATCTCTCTACACTGACTTCATCTCCCTTCCTAAGGTTGTACACTTACTATCCCATATTACTACTTCCCATTTTCCTTTCAACACACCTTAGACTGGTTTACCTTCCTATTGGTTTACTTCAACTACTTTTGCTAAGTAAACAATGACTACCATATTTCAGTTCCCATTTTACAAGGAAGGTCTCTCTTTTGGGCTTTTCTGATACCGATCTTTTCTGGTCGTCAGTACATTTTTCTGGGCATAAGTTCTCAGTCTCCCTTTTCTTGCCCCTCATTACTACCAAGATTGCTGATATTATAGTAATGAAAAGGTTTGTTTGGATGTTTCAGCCAATCATGTAATTTTAGATACATTGTATTAACCAATTATTCATGCATTAGATTTCCAAAACAACTGGCTTTTCTTTTAAACTCCATTTTCCATTATCTAGCAGTCTATAGGAGCACACTCACCCCCACCCTTTCTTTCTTTTCTTTTTTTCTTTTCTTTTTTTTCTTTTTCTTTTTTTTTTTTTTGCAGTACTTGGGGGTTGAACCCAGAGCCTTCCACATGTTAGGCAAGTGCTCTACCACTGAGCTGTACTCCCAGGTCCTTCCCAGTTCCTTTTTTAATTCACATTTTGAGACAGGGTCTCACTAAGTTATGTAGTCTGTTTCTGGCCTTGAACCTGGGATCCTCCTGCATTAGCTGCTCAATATGTAGAGATTACAGGCATGTACCACAGTGCCCAGCTTCCATTTTGGTATCTCTCAGACACCCGTATCTTAATAGGTTGCAAATAAATTCTTGACCTCTCTCTCTCTCTCTCCTTCTCTCTCTCTCTCTCCTTCTCTCTCTCACGCGCGCGTGCATGCACACACACACACACACACATTGTGCAGTTTTTCTTTTCTAATTATCTGCTTCTCAGAAAAGTAAATGGCAACTTTATCCTATTGTTTGATCTCAAAATTGAGGAGTCATTCTTTAAATTTTCCCTCTGTAATAGCATATGGTCAAGCACAAAGTCTTGCTGCTTTTTTTCTTAATTATCTGTCCTTTCTCTATTGTTACTACTTCCAGTTCCATCCCAATAACCATTGTATCATGTATCCTAGTAGTCTCCTATATAGACTTGTAGCTTCTTTCCTTGTTTGATTCCAGTATATTTTCTAAATTGCAGTACTGAATGACCTTTTCTCCCTCTCTCTCTCTGGCAGTACTTGAGGGTTGAACCCAGGGCTTCACACCTACTTTGCAAGTGCTCTACCTACCACTGGGCTGAACTTCAGCTTATTTATTTTTTACTTTCTATTTTGAGACGGGACCTCATTAAATTACACAGGCTAACCTTGGCCAAGAAATTGTGATCTTCCTGCCTCAGACTCTCAAGTTGGTGAGATTACAGGCAGTACACAACCATGCCCATCCTGAATGAGCTCCTTTGAATTCAAATATAATTTTGTCCCTTTCCTGCTTAAAAGCTTTTGTTGGCTCCTCTTAAAATTAGAATGAATTCAGCCTGGACATGGTGGCCCATGACTGCAATCCCAGCACTTAGGGGGCAGAGGCAGAAGAACTATGAGTTCAAGGCCAGAGACAGCCTGCATGATTTAGCAAGAGCCTATCTCAAACACAAAACAAACAAATCAGGATGAAATCAAACTGGCAGCATGTGGATGAAGCCTTAAGTGATTTTTACCTCTGTTTGTCTCTCTGTCTCATCCAGTGCCCTCTACCTCAGTTGCCATACTCCAATCACTCTGGTCTTAAGTCAGTTTCTGAAATACACCAACCTTTGTCTATCTCAGGATATTTACCTATGCTGTTTCCCAGCTTGGAACAGTGTTATTCCCTTCTTCAACTGAGTACTGCCTTAACATCCTTGAGGAAATATTGCTTCCTTAGAGATGCTTTTCCCAGTTCTCGCATTGTTATAAAGTTCTTTTGTATTCCCCATCAATCTGTAACTTTTCCTCTTTGACATGGCATGTTCTATCATTTCAGTTTGTACATCATTTGTTCATCATCTGTGTTTCTTTTAAAATTAAACTTCAGAAGATTAGGGATCATACTGATCATATCTACTTCTAGATCCTCAGGACCTAAGTCAGAACATAGACCGTGGGAGCTTGAGAATCAATATGTCGACCATGTCTGATAGGAGAGCAGATGAGTCCTGAGAATGAGACTGGGAGCCGGGTCCCCTTGTTTCCCACAGAGCTCCTCCTGCACATCTGCTGTCATTGCTCTTCTCTATTATTCCAACCCAGCATGGACCATGGACCTCAAAGCCCATCAAGGATCATTATTGCCACAGCCCTGACTTGGCCCCATCTCTGTAAACCTAACCCCTGGGAATGCCAGGCTATGAGCTGTGCTACCTCACAATCCACTGCCATGGGCTCTCTCTGCCCTTATTAGATTTATAGATCTCCTAATGGCCTTGGCTTTTCCCACTTCCAATTCTGCATTTTAAACAGGGATAGTCTTTAAAAGAAGCCACATTTTTTGCTTTCCTATTTATATTCTTTTCTTTTCTTAGTCCATGGAAAACCTTGCTAATTATGCAGTGTTCATTTTTTTTTCTCTAAAGCTTAAACTAAATTCTTATTTTCCACCACAGAAAGATGCACAGACAGTTCCATATACCATGTTCCTTCCATCCCAGAAAAATCCAGAAATCCAGAAAAACCAATTTAACTGAAAAGGGATAAATGCATTTTTATCAATAGAGCCATGATCTCTCACAAATGTAATTTAGTGCACCAAAAAAAAAAAAATACAAAGAGGATAAAATATACAATAGCATGTTGATGTGATAAGCTGTCCTCAAATAGCAATAAGCATTTTCATAGTTTAGCCAACCAGGTGAGATAAGAGGCAGCCACAGCTAACACAGACATTTAAAAAGCACCCCCCCCCCAAATAAAACACATCACTCAAGGGAAAGATGGAAAGAATAAACACAGTGTTAAATGAAGATACCTAGCAGAAGAGAAACTTTTTCAGGGACTACAAAATAACTGAATATAAAATGGATGCAAGAATGAATTTCTGAAGAAATCATCAATCATAACATGTAGCTAATAAGCATGCAAAGCACTTCTAAATAAACCCATGTCAAAAAAAAAACAAATTAAAAAAATGAACAAAAAAAAACCCTTCCCACTGGTCAGAGACCCCAAATCTTTCATGTAGAGACTAAATAACTTTTGATTTTTAGAATGTCATTTCTTCCCATCTCCCCTTCCCAATTTATACAATGTGATCTTTCCTTGTTTTAATACATTATACATTCTGTTCAGTTCCAATTTTGTTTTATGATGGTTTTTCTTTTTCTTTTCTTTTTTTAAAAATAACCTATTGAATATTTTGAGCATAAGTACATGAAGCTTTTGGAATTTTGAGCTGTTTCTGCTCCAAAGTGACAAGAAAAATTATAACTAAACTTATGATTGCTCTACAAGATGGACTTTGAGTTTGCATTTTATTATTTATTTATTTATTTTATGGCACTAGGGGCTGAACCCAGGGCCTAAGATATACTTTTTGCATGCACTCTACCATTGAGCTGGACCTCCAGATCCTTTTTAATTTTTTATCTTGAGACAGGGTCTTACTAAGTTCTGCAGCTTGTCTCTGGCCTTGAACCTGCCTTGAACCTGGCCTTGATCCTCCCACTTCTGCCTCCTGAGTTACTGTGATTATAGGCCCAGCATGATTTGCAGTATGTTTAAATGACAATTATTCAAATAAATCGTATAGTCACTATTCATATTAGTTCTTACAAAACAAAACAAAACCCATCTCATAGATAGTGGCAACAAAAATCAGAAGTTTTTCTCTTGATTCCAAATTTTCTATTATCTTAGACAAATAAAATAGATGGATAAATTCTAAAATTAAATTTATATGAACATTTAAGATAATGATTACTTCTGGAGGGAAGTAAAGGGTGATCTGATTAATGTTAATTATCAGGTATAGATAGTGCTATCAGTAACATTCTATTTACTAAGGTAGTTTAAACTTGATATATGTTATATAGGACCTCTGTATTATGAATTTCATAACAATTTTAAAAATATATTTATATGTAACTTAACATTAGTAGGTAATCTCAACTTGCATGATTTTTGCTTGTACTTTTATGTTTAGGATCCCTTCACTGAACATGAGCAAAATTCACTTAGATACTATATTAGAACAACATTCAAATACAATGCCCACGATGTGATATATGTGGAAACTATAAAAGAGTTTAAAATGCAGATGATAGATTTCTTCTTGAGGAGAAAAAATTATTCCTTTGGGTAGGTGCTAGCTTAAAGTCTGACTTGTGATCTGTTCTTATGGAGTTGAAAATACTCAATGGTCTAAGGGGATGAGAAGATGGAAGTTATGTTTTTCCCATAAATCGCCAACACAATGGATGGATGTCCATTCGATATATGTGACAGTTTCTGAAAGCTAGTCAATTATGGAAATAAAGTGCAGGGGCACAGAAGGTTACATTATGAGTTTATGCATAATTAAGGTGGTTGTTGTTGTTAGGTGACGTCGAGTCGAGTTCGACTTAGTACACTAAATGAACCATATATTACATATTGGTGGCAATTATCAACTTGTTCTTAGGAATTGCTTATCTTTCCACTTGACCTTCACAAGAGTGTACACACTCACATCCACACATATTTCTTTGTTTATGTGATTTAGATTTTTATCCCATTCTTGTTACTGATTTCACTTTCTGATTCTCAATCACTAGATTTTAAATCCTTTAGGTTTTCATCCTTTAGGTGAAAAAGTTTGATGCAATAAATGGAAAGTGAAAGCAGTTTGAATTCTTAGGCAATGTTGTTCATTATAAACACAAATATCCATTGATGCTAACATTAAGGTCATCATTCTTTAATTAGTCATAATAAGCCATGTTGGGAAATAATTGGCAAGAAACAGTACAGAAAAAACAAACAATTCTGATAGCTCAGCCAAAAACAATGAGAAAATTAAATATATATTTCTGTTTGGTAAAACAAACCAAAGGAAAACTTATTTATCACATCATTTACCTAAAATAAATGTTCCAGGGATCCTGAAACATGCACCCTAAATTTCAATTATTACCAATGTCCAATATTTTTATAAAAATAACACACTTTCTAAGAAATAGTATGCAACCTAAATATTAGCAAACCTAGGGTCCAAGTCCAATTTCATCAGTGGTCTTATAATAAGACCCTCTTCAGAAATGTATAAAAGTAAAATAATGTGTATAATACACAGAAACCATACACAGAATATGGATTTCTGGGCAAATGGTAAGATCAGGGAATTATTGTTGTGGGGCAGACATGGTCATTCAATACCTAACATGTATATTGAATATTTTTATATGAATATAACATTTAATTTTTAAGATAAGTTTGAGAGAAGATGATTAGCATTACTATTTTGCAAATGAGTTAGTTGATTAGTCAACAAGGTAATGTAACTCACTGAAGTTCAAACAACTAGAAAATGCTAAAGCAAGAATTTGAATTCAGACTTTAATAGCCCCAAAGTCTGCTTTCTTTTCTCTATGTTATGCTGATGCCTGCAATTAAATGTACAATTTCTTACTTTCATATTCCAGGCAGCTGTGAGAATAATTGAACACAAGGAATTTATGAGCTTATAAATGTACCATTAATATGAAAGACACTTAAAAGATGTAGATACATTTGTGATGTATATTTACACTTCTCTGAAATCTCAAGACTTCCCTCAAGTCTTTTTCTTTGATCTAGAGTGTACATCTTGGGACCAAAGACTGGTGATTTCTGTGAAACTGAGCAGTGATGCCTGAGCTCATAGCCTTGACTTCATGATCACCCAGTCCTGAATAAAAAGGCTCTCTAAGCCTACCTGGAGATCAAGTACAGACTAGTTTTGCCATTCTTATAGGTCCCTTTCAAAGCTGATCATTTCTTACTGACAGGAGGTACACTTTCATTTACTAATTTTTACTTGGCCATGTTGTTGTTGTTAGGTGATCTCAAGTCAGTCTGACTCATAGAAACCCTACGTACAACAGAACAAAACACTCTTTGACACCATGCCATGTCCAGTGCCATGTCAGTGCTTCTCTGCTATCCAAAGGGTTTTCGATGGCTGATTGTTTTGGGAGTGGGCTTCAGGTTCTTCTCCCAATTTTGTGGTGCTGGGAATTGAACTCAGGGCTTTAGAGCATGCAGAACAGCACTCTGCCAATTGAACTAAGTCCTTATATGATTATATCTCTTCTAAGAAGGCTGGTCTCCTTAGTTCCCTCAAATATTTCCTTTTTATTATCCTCCTCTGACCCCTCCATGATTTTAAACATGTTAATAGTTTTGCTTAGCACATATTCCTTCTGCAGCCTCCTAGACACTTGTCTGATTTCCAAGCCCAGATGAAGACTTGAGCAAGTCATCTGTGATCCTTCCCTGAGACTTTGAATACTGTTTAAATCTTCTTCTTTCCAACTTCCCCTTACAATGTTTAAGAATCATTTGAGATGCATAATTTAGTTGCTTTTAAATCTATGGCTTAAGTTTTAAGGTTAGGAAAATTTTGCACCCATTATCTTAAGACTGTACAAATCTGGTTACTTATAGATGAGGCTTTTTTGTTGACTATACCAGTGTCTTCTGGAAGAATAGATAAAAGGTATGATGAGGACCTGGCCTTATGATATCCTGCCTGCCTCATATATTTAGGGGTGGAGATCAAATAATGAGATCAGGATCAATGACTTTTTCATGAAATTTTCCAAAGATCCATACAATGCAATGAGAGAAGGACATGGCAAACCATTCCTGAATCAATCTCGAAACAATCAGCCATTGAAAACCCCATGAGGGTTGCTATGCATTGGAACTGACTTAACAGCACCTAACAACAACATGCAATGCAATAGAAAAACTTCAGACTTTGAAATAAAATTGTTGAACTTTAGTACTGACTCAGCTGATTAGATAATACTGGTAAGTTTTAGGTAAGTTCCTTTCCTATTTAAACTTTGTAAAATACTACACTCTTTACAAAGTTATGATTAGAAATAATAATAGTTAGCTTCTGAAAATTATTTAGCAATAATAAATGTGTAGTATTATTTCTACAAGATAATTACATCAAAACACCTTGTCTCCAAAGGGTGTTTAGGGAACTATTAATCTTTACTTTTTGCTTTTATCACACAATTTTGTCCAATATTCAAAAACAGATCATGAATTAATAGAAATTAGAATTGCCTCTCAGTAGCCTTAATATGGGTTGCCAGGTCCTTCTCCCATATACCTATCAGAATGGCTAAAATTAAAAAGGCAGGCAATAATAAGTGTTGCAAGAATGGGGAGAAATTGGACCCATCATTTATTGACAATGGCATTGTAAAAAAGGCTTTCCACTATGGAAAACAGTCTTGCTATTCCTCAAAATGTTAAATGTAAAATTTACCATATGACCCAGCAATTCTACTCTTGGGTATATACTGAAGAGAAATGAAAACATATATCCACATATAAAATTGCATATGAATGCTCATAGCAGCATAACTCACAACAACCAAGAAGTAGAAACAATGCAAATGCCTATCCTCTGATAAGTGGATAAATAAAATTGGTCTTTCTATGTTGTTGTTGTTGCTGTTATTAGGTGCTGTTGAGTCGGTATCCGACTCATAGCAACCCTCATAGGGTTTTCAATGGCTGAGTGCTTTGGGATTGCCTTGGGAGTGGATTGCCAGGCCCTTCTGCCATTTTTGTGGTGCCGGGAATTGAACTCGGGGCCTCAGAGACTGCAGCGCAGAGCTCTACCCACTGAGCTAAATCCCAGCCCAGGTCTTTCTATATAATGAAATATTATTTGACTATAAAAAATTATGTACTGATACATGCTACACATGAAAAACTTTAAGCCATTATGCTAAGAAGGCAGTCACAATGAACCCAAGCTCAGAAAGAGAAACACCACATGTTCTCACTCATGTGGGAGCTGAATCAAAATTATAAGAAGGAAAAAATCCTATACAAAGGTCAGATCATAATAAAAAAAAGGCTAAGAATGGTTTTATAATAGATGATCTAAAAAATGCATGTAATAGTTCTGACAAGCTAAAAAGAAAGCTCACTACAGAAAAAGTTTCTATCTTAAACAGAACTGGAACCCAAGAATATATAGAAAAATATTACCATAAAAAGACAAGTAAATGGTAGAGAAGTCTTTGATGGGGGGCATGGGGGAGGAAGCGCAAAGAGAGTAAGGGGGAACCTATACGAATAATGTACAACAAAATGCATATATGGAAATGTCACAATGAAAAGCATGTCAGAATGAACCACATTAAGGTGTACATTAAAAATTTCCGAAAAAAAAATACTGGTGCTAAAAAATTATGGGCACTAATTAAGGTTGTAATGGTCATTGTCTAGAAGTAGATATTTAATCAATGTATCTGTGACTAATACAACATGGAATAATTATTGCTTCAAGAGCTAGTTTGGTAGTCCAAGCAAAAACCATACTAGTTTCCAAAATAATAGGCATTCTTATTAGAGATATTAATTTTTTAATTTTGTTATGATTCTCTGAGAAGTATTCAAATTGTTCCAAATATTTTTGGAGGACTTTGTTTTATACCAGAAATAGTAATCACTATATCTCCGCTGTTAGACTTGACTAATATATGTAATTGTTGAACTGATCCAATTAGTGAATATCTTTATGGTAGTTTTGTTTGTCCTCTCCTACTCAGAAAAACAAAGGGAGAGGTATTTTATACCAAAAGCTGATTTTTTATTCAATTTTCGGCTAAATCTTACATAATCCCTCTGATGTATATATTTTAATTATAGTTGCTAGTATATATACCCAAATTAACCCAAAAGCTAAGTAGGCACAAACTACACATGAACAGCAAAAAGAATAAGTCAAACTGGGATTGACTAAAAATATTGGAAACATGTTAGAGCCATCATACCACTAGTCATGGAAGCATGATGGCAGCAGAAGGAAGGCAGCAGCCTAGGCTCACTGAGCATCTACTCTGTGCAAGCCTTGGTATGGACAGTTTATAAATATTGTCTTCTGATCGTCACAACAACTCTACAAAATAGGAGTAGGTTTTCCCTCCTTTTACAAATAGGAACTCACAGGAAACTCTGAGTTAGTGGAAAAACCTGACTTATTTACTGCCACAGCTATATTGAGAGAGATGTATGGATCCAATCTGATTGTCCTTTAATTTGAATAAAGTATATATAGATTGGATTTGTGGTCATGAGAAGGACTGTGTGGTTTTTGCATCACAGAGGAAAGTAGTTACCCAGTTTCTCTCTCATTCTGAGAAATATGGTCAATGACAGTCTCTGCATAATGCCATCTTATCTGGTCACTGTCTACTTGGCATGTTGAAACATCTAACTGTAAAGAGGATTTAGATAATTTCACTAGATTACTCAAACAACAAATATTTGAACAACCTTGGGCCTAGTAATTAAGGTAGAGAAATATCATTTGAATAAGTAGGATAATGTGTGAGTGTGTGTGTGTGTGTGTGTGTGTGTGTGTGTGTGTGTGTGAAAATCTGAAATGCTCCAAAATCCAAAACTGTTTTTAGTGCTGATATGACACTATAAAGTAGAAAATTCCACCCCTGACCTCATGTAATGGGTCATTCTTAAAAGACAGGTATGCTAAAAATGTTGCATAAAACTGCCTTCAGACTATGTATATAAGATGTATATGAAATACAAATGAATTTCATTTTTACACTTGGGTCCTACTGGTCCCACCGTGGCATCCAGTCCTGTCAGATCTAAGAAACTAAGCAGGGTCAGGCCTGATTAGTACTTGGATGGGAGACCACCTGGGAACACCAGATACTGTAGGCTTGGGAGAAGCACCCAGCAACCCACTCCCCAAAATCAATCTGCCATTGGAAACCCTATGAATAGCGGAGAAGCATTGACAATAGTGTTTCCTCTGTTGTGTGTAGGGTCGCTATGAGACGGATACCAACGCCACAGCACCTAACAATAACGACGTATGTAACTGTTCTAAAATCTGAGAAAATCTGGAAACTAAGACATTTCTGGTCCCAAAAATTTCAAAGGAAGGATAATGTGTATGTGTGTGTGTGTGTGTGTGTGTGTGTGTGTGTGTGTGCACGTGGTGTGTACATGTAATGTTTATACTGTAGTCAACATTTGGTATACTTCACAAATGATGTTTCTGACTTAATGTCACACAGATATTTAGCTGTTGAGGTTTCTCCCCCTCTGATGGTGTATATGTATGGTGTAGAATGTGAGTAGGTGTGTTAGTGTGTGTATCTATGCATGTGCATGTGCATATACACACCAAAATCTATTATAGTTTTTATTGAGGTGAAGGACAAGCACTTAGGGTTGTATGGTTGGGCCATGCCTCTTTTATCTACCAATAGAATTAAATGTTATATTGTCATTGTTGTTGTTGTTGTTAGGTGCCGACGAGTCCTGTCTGACTCATAGCAACCCTTACAGGGTTTTCATTGGCTGATTGTTTCCGGATTGCCTTGGGAGTGGATTGCCACATCCTTCCCCTATTAAATGTTATATGAGAACTAAGAAAATATACAAAAAATCTAAATTATTTAGCTATATAGGAAGTATGATATAGGATGGACTGACTAATAATTAAGTCAATATAAAGAGCTAACACAAACATTTTAGGTAAAATCATCCAAATTAAGGATTCGATCATGTTTCTATCAAGCAAACTGTGAACAAGTAGATGCAAATCTTGTCACTTATCTCTTAATATTCTTAGGAAAAATACTTCTAGATTTATTATATCTCTGAATAAAGCATATATGTACTTTCAAGGTAGATTTTGTCATGTACTGGATATAAATTCCAACAGACAATACATATACATAAACAGAATTTAGAACAAGAAAATCTCATCTTAAAATGAAAAATCCACCACTTTCTTCCATTATATAATTATCAGTCAATATCAGAAATGGACACATATTCATGACTCTACATGCATGACATGGTTCACTGAAAAATAAATACACTTCCTACCAGCTTAACTTGCTTAATTTTGCTAAAGATCATTCAAGTGCAACCACAGCAGTATACTGATTGGGAACTGCCAGTAAATAAAGCCGGATTCAGAAGAGGGTGTGAAAACAGCAACACCATTGCTGACGTCAGATGGACATTAATCAAAAGCAGGGGATACCAGAAAGATGTCTATCAATGTCTTATTGACTTTGCAAAGACATTTGATTGTGTGGATCATAACAAATTATGGACAATATTGTGAAGAATGGGTACACCAGAGCACTTAATTGTACTCTTGGAATCTGTACATGGACCAGGAGGCAGTCATTCAAATAGAACAAGGAAATACTGCCTGGTTTAATGTCAAGAAAGGCATGTGTCAGGGCTGTGTTCTTTCACCATAGCTCTTCAAACTCAATGATGAGCAAATTATCTGAGAAACTGGATTTAGGAAGAACATGTCATCATGACTGGAGGAACAACCTGTGTTACATAGATAATGTGATTCTGCCTGCTGAAAGTGAAGACAATTTGAAACATTTACTGATGTAGATCAAAAATACAGCTATCAGTATGGATTCTACCTTAACATCAAGAAAATAAAAATTCTTACAATTGGGTCAGTATGCAACTTCATGATAAATGGAGAAAAAATGGAGGTTGTCCAAGATTTTCTTTTCTTGGCTCTACAATCAACACCCCATGGAAGCAGCAGTCAAGAAATCAAAAGACATATTACATTGGGAAAAGATATTGTAAAAGACCTCTTTAAAGTGTTGAAAAGTAAAGATGTCACATTGAACATGAAGGTGTACCTGACTTATGCCATGGTGTTTTCAGTTGCATCATATGGTTGTGAAATCTGGACATTGAATAAGGGAGACAGGAGAAGAATTGATGCTTCTGAATTAATGTGCTGGATACAAATATTGACTATACCATGGACTGCCAAAAGAACCAACAGGCATGTCCTAGAAGAAGTGCAACCAGAGTGCTCCTTGGAAGCAAGGATGGCTAGACTGTGTTTTACATATTTTGGACATGTTTTGAGGAGGGACCAATCCCTGGAGAATGACATTATGTTTGAGAGAGTGGCAGGTTAATAAAGAAAAAAAAAAAAAAAAAAAAAAGGCGACCCTCAACTAGATGGATTCATACAGTGGCTGCAATAATGGACCTAAACATAAAAAAGATTATGTATCTGGTACAGAATCAGGGAGTGTTTAATTCAATTGTACATAGGGTCGCTAAGATTTGGATCTGACTGGACAGCACCTAAAAACATCAACAATTTATCAAACTATCTAAGCCCAGGTGATAACCAGTAAAATTTCAGAATAAGTGTGTGAGTCACACAGAGACTCTAACTGGTCTCTATAGAATTCATGAATAGCCTTTATTGTATCCAGAAACTTGATCACAATTGGGCTATATGCCCCAAAAAAACTATTTATGCGTGGAGAAATGTCTTTAAGATTATAGTAAAATGCTGATGACTAATTTTGATAAGGTGGTAAGGAAGAAGGCTTCAATCTTTAAATTTTTTAAAAATAATATTTTCATGAATTAGTTGTATAATTAAAATTAATTTTAAAATGGAACATAAATGTACAATTATATTTTTTCTAAGAATAGGTGAAGTGTTTACATCTCCTGTTACAGTATTTGAATTTCATATGTATTTTGACACTGTGGAAAATAATATATTACCTGGATAGAGACATGCTTAACTTCAAATTATGTACATTTAAAGTGACTGATGAATTTTAAAATTTATATTATTTTGTTTTTAAATAAACTTGACAGATCTGAATGTTAAAGTACATACTATGGAGCAGCTATCATTTACATGCAGCACCTCATTTATGCTGCTGTTCTATGGAACAGAGTGCATAGAGGTAAAGTTCAACAAAATCTTAGAATTGGCTGAGTTGTTGCCATGGTGAATTGAGAGTATACAGAACATGTATAGCACTAATTATGCTATAAATTTCACCTAAGCAAAACATCACATTTACTAAGCAGATAAAGTTATAATACACACATTAAATATGCTCCAGAAAAACAAGCAATAAAATCATTCAAACTTTAAATGATTTAGATAAGCAGAGCCTTAAATATTTCAAAAGACTGACTTTTGGTTTACATGTGAAAGAACTAGGCTTAGAAAAGTTCTTTTACTAAATTAAGTTTTACAGAATGATTAGCAGGTGGAGATGGATAGAATTATAACAAGATATAAATGAAATACAAAGCAGCATCAAACTCTGTTCTGAGCCCCAACATCTGAATCTCTCGATTTCCAAATACCAACAGAGCAACAACATAAAATTCTCAGTGATTCATGGATCTGTGTGCACTATATCAAGTCCTTTCCCATAGTAGCTGATGCCCTGGAGGCTGAGAAGAGTGACTTCATCCAGCAGCTTGGAAACACAATCCTGTTTACTAACTCCCTGTCAATAAATCTTACACATTGATTTTATTTCACATGACTATCTCTTCCAAAGCAGTTTACTCAATGGCTCATTCATTGCCATCTACTAGTTCTGCTGTCTGAGTTTGTGGTTTCATTGTAGGTGGCCATATCAGCTATAACTAAGTATCAAGAAAAACCAAAAATGCTATATACATGCATATCTTTCTTGCTCTATGAAATTACAGTAAAATGATTTTTTTCTTCTAATTGTCAATATTTTTAAGGCTGCTCACAGGAAGAAACTTGCCTGATTATGAAATAGTGACTGAAAATCTATGCAAGCATCCCTGTTATTTAAGCCCTTTATCTCAATACTACTTCATTTTTAAGCCACTTTTAAAATATTTGCATGTTTGGGGTCAAATAGTCAAACTAGCTGCTTTAAAACCTTAATGCATTTGCCCTAGATAGAAAGCTTATGATTCAGATTCTTTCAAAATAAAATTAATCCTTCATACTGCAGTTTTTATTTCCATTGATTTTTAAATTTAATTCAGAAATATTAAAATAATGATATCAACGTTTTGAACAAAATTATGTGGCAATAATCAAAATATAGTGTGGTTATAGACTATGTGTACCCCAACAGGTTATTATATGATTTCATTTGGTGTTCATTGATAATACAGATTTTTAATTAGTAAATTGCCAAAAAACATTCATAATTTTATGTCTAGCTTCCCTTTGTATCTTCCTGTAGTCTCTTTGAGAAGTAAGAATTGGTATTATTATTAAAAATCTAAAGAGATAGATTGCCTCAGACTGACACCAGTATTCCATGGTCTGGCCCCAGTTACTCTTTCTATCCTTATCTTCCCCTCATAGACTTAAGCCCCAGGAAAATAGAAAATTCTACTTCTCTTGGAACACAACCCGTTCAGTTCTAGTTCTTTGTCTTCAGCCATGATGCCTAAAAGGCTCACCCTTCTCACGGCCTCCCCTGCAAACCTGGGCAGCCAGGACTAGCTGCTTATACTTGTTCAGCACTTATTACATGACATGCGCTTTATTGAGAGCATTATTTAACTTGTGCTTTGTAATTATCCTATTTTACAGATGTGGAAACTTTGGCTGGTCACCTAGCAAGGAAGTGGTGGTAGTTTTGGGATTTGCAACCAGGTAATCTGACTTCAGATCTTATTCTGTAATATATTAGCACGGTGATGCATTGATTCCAAGTCCCAATAAACTTTCAAAATCAAAACTAAAATAATATTTCTTCCATGAATATTTCATTGACAATGCCAACTTTTCTTTCTTTTTGCCCCTGATCTCTCTGAGGTCATACTCTAACTTCTTACTACTGACAAAGTTAATGTATACCCATCTTGTTTTCTCTACTAAGCTATTCTCTTCTGAAGATAGTTTTCTGAATCATCTTTTCAGCCTCTGTAGTAAATAGTAAAATGACTTCCACATGCAAAGCCTCATAGAAAGTTTGGTTATGTGAATTTATCTGTGAGTTAATTAAAAAATAGCTCAAACTATATCACAAGGGACTTATGAAACCAATTTTAATAATCTATTTAGCCAGTCTATTATTAGAAAAACACAATGATCCCATATGGGAATTAATTTCTTCACAAATCTGACCTTTTTTTGTCTTGGGATTATAAAAGTAAGCAACTGTTTGGGTATTTTAGTTTCAAATCCATTCTTTCAGTCAAATGTATTGCTTCATTTTACTGAGCCAGACAATGGAACTCAAAACTATTGTTCCAGGAATTTCAGTGAATTTTGCTTACTATAAATAACCAGCTAAAGATGGAAATAATTCCTTATAATAATGGCCATATAAATATGAATGACTTACTTGCTTTTCCCTGAGCTGATTCACAATTTTAACTTTTTGTATATATACATATATTGACTCATCTAGATAATATTAACTTTATTTGGGAAGAGAGGAAAAAATCATTTAATTATTTTTACAAGCTTCTAAGTTAGTATAATCATTTTTTGAAATTCTTGAAGGTAAATGATACTTTAAAATTATTTAAAGACAATTTGTTTATTCATTCAATTTCTTGAACTTTAGGAGGTAGGGAATGACTTGAACAGTATTTGAGGCTTCCACTTCTTAAGCCATCAAAAGATCACATTTTCTTCCCCTTTTCTACATGTTGGCATTATACTCTGACAGTTGTCCAATAGAAGTTTAAAAGTCTTATTTCTGCTTATATAATAATAACAAAAAATCTCAAAATATTTACAGCCACACTTAAGATGTAGAATTATCACATTTAAGAGTGCCTTTTACCCTTCCAAACTCCATTTTAATATATACAATGACACAAATACATAATGAAGAACAAGGTGGTTATTTGGAGGTTAGTAATAACTTATTATTGAATTCAGAACAAAGATTCATAGGGGGAATTCCATGTTAGAATTAAGCCTTATTTTTCTTTTAAGTCCTACAATTTATAAAAATTCATCTGCCCTGGAAAAATTAAAATAAATTGATTATTCAAATTACAATTTTCCTAATGTTAAACACGCCATGGCATCTCTCATAATTGAATTACTTTGCATTGATTTTTCTTTAACTACTAAATGGTCATTTTTCACTTAGTGACTTAAAGCTTAAGTAGTGAAACCATGATTTTTAAATGTTCTATGGATTATCATGACAGAATAGCCTCCTAATCATCTAGAAAATAGGCTCAAGCTAGAGAGCCAGAAGGACATAGCAGCTATGTAACTTGAACAGGGAGGGCATTTTCAAAATGAGGTCCACACTAGGAATAGTGCTTATTTATTTTCCTTAGTAGAAGAGGTTCACTAAGGCTTTTCTTGAGATTCATTTTAAGAAACTAAACAAGAAGCTTATTGGTTCTACCAACCAACCTCAAGAAAATTGACATTTTCTCTGAGCAGGTAGATACTCTTTAAAGTGAGCTATTCTTCAAGTAGAATGTCATATTTCTTACCATTGTTTGTTTAACTTACTGCCTAGAACTTACCAAAGAGTTTTTGGAGGTAAAGTATCAGGAAGCTAGCAGGGCAAAATTAAGAGCAGTGCTTTCAGAAATGATATTCACCTACCCCTTCCTTTCACAAGCACACCACATTTCCCTTTTTGTCATATTGGTGTTGCTTTGGGGTTCCTTGGGTACTACTGTACAGAGATAAATGCATAATTATCCTTGCTTGTTACTGGTACTGGAAAATGATATATCACTCTCATTTTTATTTTCTTCAGAAAGGAAACAAAAGACTAAATAAGTCTGCCCTTCACAGGTGTGACCTCCTAATCATCAACACTGGCCAGTCCCTTGCAGAATCAATGGGAAACTGAACCCCCTCCCCCAAGTTTAAACAATGCCATTTCATTTAGTCTTAAGCCCAGGTGAGAGGGGAAAATAAAGAAGCATGGCTTGCCAATACGAACCTACATGCAAGTCAGGGGAGATTTATGATTTTGTTTCCCTGGGAGGGAGTGACTAAAGCACGCACACTGACCACCGTAAAGAGGTAAAGAGAGAGTGAAATGGCTCAACGTACACACACCCCGCTCCATACCGGGGACGAGTCTCCCAGCTGCGGCTTGTGCTCTCGGAGGGCCAGGCTGAAGCTGACCGCCCCCACGGCCACGCTGGACACCCCCAGCCCTATCTCCAGCACAGAGAGCACCAAGAGGCTCCCAATAATCTGGCCGCTGGTGCACATCCTTCCTGGGTCATCATTCCTTCCAGATCAGAGAGGGAAACCAATCATCCACCTTCTTTCTTCCACAGTCCTCCTTACCCCTGCCACCCCCTACCAGATTCTAAAACTTTTCTTTCTTCACCAGCGAAACATCCGTGAGGAGTGCGTTTCCAGAACCAGAGACCCTCTTCCCTGGCCCGGCCAGAGGCCAAAAAGCTGCTCCACCCCCTGGTACGTTCACACAGGGACAGCAGACGATCTTCCGGGTTGGGTGGTGGGAGTCCAAAGAGATGAAGTACGTCAGTGGCCGGGCTTCCAAGGCGCCCAGACCTGGAGCTGACTTGGGAGCTGGAGCCCGCTCCAGAGGCGCTGTCCAGAGTTCTGCCGCGTCCCAGATATCTGCAGGGAAACCCGCTCCCTCCTTAGCCCCTCAGACCTTCCAGGCTCCCTTGTCTTTCCTTGCCGAGGACAGAGCTTTGCTTCTCGGAGATGCAAGAAGACTGCTCCTAGCTTCTCTCTGTCTCTCCCTCTCGCCTCCTCTCCTTTGTTTTCATGGTAACAACGGGAAGTGCGCCTTCGAGTCCCTGGGTCCCCAGGCAGAGCGGGTGGATGATATTCAGCACCACGCTCCTGGCAGTTGCTGTGTCGCCAGAAAAAGCGACCTTGTCTGATGGCCTCTTTCCGTCTGGGCTTTTTCTCCGTCGTCGTCCTCTTCCTCCCCCTCTCTCTTGATCTGATTCTTTCTCATTGCTATGACCTCATTGAGACTTAGGCGGCTGAGGGAGGAAGGAAATTCCTGATGAATTTGTGGGACTAGGACCCACACTCTTGGCTTGCCCTTGATCCTCCCCGCCCTGGGACCCTAACCCCAGGGATCCAAGCGATCCCTGCTTCTTCATCTCCCCCACTCGCTCCTTTCTGGGCTTCTATCCAGACCGGAGGAGAGGCGATGCCTACGTCAACGCAGGGCTCATTCTGTGTAAAACTTTCTTCTGCGTATTTGAGAGGTGCGGGGGGAGGGGGAGAGGATTGAGCAAAGAAAAGGTGAGCGCCCAGAAGATGGAGAAAAGCCAGACTCCTTATTTCACTAGGACTCTGAAGGACCTTCACTAAGGAACTTCTCTGTCCAGATGAGGTAGACTCAAGTCTGCTCAAGAGGAACGTCCACTCTGCTGTCACGACCTGTCACCTTTCATACCCCAGGGGGAAGAAACAAACAGTCAACTGGAGCTGCACTTCTGCCAGACGCGGCTGCAGTTCTCTAGCCCTCAGATCTGTCCTCCCTAGGCTCATTGTCACACATCCTGAGATGCTTATGCACAGCCAGAGCAGCTGGGACCCTGTGTTCTTACTCAGATTCAGGAGATGCATACCCTTAAGTACTACTCTGAAACAGGCATTATTTTAAAAGAAAAGTCTGGCTCAGTGCAGAACTGTTTTTGACAGTTCCCTTTTGTAGGACTCAGTCATTAGGGCAGGGGACAAGTTTGGCCTGAGTATTTTCGTATTGTCTTCTGTGATGCATATGGGAGTCCAGATGTCTGGGAGTCACCATGCTTGAATCCCATTTTCATTTTCCTGATTTAACGTCATGAAAAATCCCAAGGTAGTACATCCTTAGGGATATCCAGGAGGGGCTGGGTGAGAAGAGACTTGGAGTTATGGATCATCTTTCTTACAAACTGGTTTCTCCAGTTAGAGATGGATTCAAGGAAAATAGAAGAAAGGAGGATCAAGTTAGGGTACAATAACACAAGACTAGGACATCCTGACCTCTGGTACATGCACACAAGTGCAGAGCAGGTGCCTCTGCCTCTGTGATTAGAAGCTTTTGTTGTTGTTGTTGTTGTTGTTGTTGTTGTTGTTGTTGTTAACTCCCAATATTGAGAACAGAAAACCTGAATGACCTACAGCCTAAATTCTAACATAAGTGCCAGTTTCAACTTTAAAATTTTTGATTTAGGATGTGTTTTATATTTTAAATTCAATTATATACTATATAAATTTATTTTCTTTGGGATGCATTTATTCTATAAGTTTTAACTTTGATTTCTCTTCCTTTGAGAAAAGACAAGGAAAAAGAATTACAAGACAGGCCTTGAAGAGTCTTCAGTTGTAATATTTGGAGAACAATTTAAACATTTACACTGAGGGATGAGTGGATTCATTTTCCTTTCCACTTCTTGAAATGTGTCCCATCAACTAGCTAGTTACTTTGTTGTTGTTGTTGTTAGGTGCCATCCAGTCATGTCCCACTTATAGTGACCCTTTTAGGGTTTTCAATGACTGATTGTTTAGGGATTGCCTTGGGAGTGGATTGCCATATCCTTCTCCCATTTTTGTGGTGCTGGGAATGGAACTCAGGACCTCAGATACTGCAGAGCAGCACTCTACCAACTGAGCTAAATTGCTAGAATCCTTTAAATAGTTTATGGCTTTAATGAAGCATAGTTTATTTTATTCAAATATTGTAGAAGTCATCTAAATGATCCAATTTCTATGCAGAAATAATGAAGCATCTATATTGCCTAATCTTTGATTTGAATTTAGTCACTGCTGTTCTCTTTTTAAATTCTTTCTCCTCTTTTGGAAGTGAATAACAAGTTGTGGTAATTATCATAATAAATTGATTAATGCAATCCTACAGAGAGGGGAATAACTTATTCAAAGAGAATTTAATTTTTCTTGACACACAAAGTTAGTGTTAACAATATATGAATTTTAAAGAGAAGAGTAAATGAACAAGTCATGCATTATGTGTGAATTTTCATCTCTGACAAATGTGATAGCTACAAATGAGTTCACTTAAATATCTAAAAGTCATATGCCTGAATACAAACCTTCTTTTTTTTCTAATACTGGTGACTGAACTCAGGGCCTCGCACATTGTAGGCAAGTGCTGTACTACTCACAGTCCCTTTTTTAATTTTTATTTTCAGACAGGTTCTTACCAATGTACATAAGCTGCCCCTAGCCATGATCTCACAATCCTCTTGCTTCAGCCTCCTGAGTCACTGGGATTATAGGTTTGCATGATGGGACCCAGTTTGTAGACACTCTTCATTGATTTTGGGTCATAGGTACAAAATCCAAAACTTCTGAAAATTAAATTTTACATAGAATGAATTAAATCCATCTTCACGTACAAGTAACTACTGATAAACCAAAATAAAACAGAATTTTTTTTAGGAATAAGAAAAGAAAATCACTATCCACAGAAGAAATTATAGTTCTGTGTTTTAAAGATGACTATCCATGTCAGAATTTTTAAAAGAATTTTATAGCACCTTTTCTGGAGCACAAAGCATATTTTATATGCTTTTAAAATCAATGTAAAGATTTTCCCAAAGTAATAACAAATACACCTAAAATTTCCTCATAATCATGTGAATCAAGAAAAAAGTAGGTTTAAACTGGCAAAATTATTCATTGTCGTTATTATTATAACTGTCCCTCAAATTACAAGAAAAGGATGTGGCAAACCACTCCGGAAGCAATTTACTCCCAAAGTAATCCTGAAACAATCAGCTATTAAAAACCCTATGAGGGTCACAGTGAGTTGGACCTGACTCTATAGCATCTAACAACAACAACAGTTCCTCAAATTATTTGTTAGAGAAACAACTATAGGATTAAACCATAAGAGAGACTACATAAAGTATTGCTATCCAAACTCCAAGTGTTCCACAATTCAAGGATTTAATTATTTTATGTCATGGTACATCAAAAGTGTTACTCATGAGATTCATTGAGATATGATTCAATACTTTTACATCTTTCATAAGAGCAACAGCAAAAAAAAAAATCACAAGCTTTCCACTTGCTGGCTTGTATATGACAGAAGTAAATATGTGGGTAGCCTCTAAATAATTCTCTAAAATAATCAATAATTTTTATTAAACTCCTTTAATAATAAATAATTCTTTATAATTGGTCTCTTTAGGGACCTAAACATTGTCAACAAGAATTCACAAGTTCTGAGGTCTTTGGGCACTCATTTATCCAGATTAGAGTTATAGAATTTTTGACATATAAATATCAAGGAATTGGTAGATAAATAACCCTTTGCTGTAGTTTGGATGGTGCTCCCCAAAGGTCTTTATGTTAAAGGGTTGGTCCCTAGTTTGTAGTGCCACTGGAAGGTGGTAGAACTTTAAAAAGTGAATTCTAGTAGGAAAAAGTTAAGTCATTGGGGGCATACCCTAGATGGGGATAGTGGGACTCTACCGCTTCCACTTTCTCTCCCTTTGTTTCCTGGCTGCCATGAGGTGAGCAAGTTGCTCTTCTTTGTGCTCACTTGCCATGATATACTCCCTGACCATAGGCCAAAAAGCAACTAGACCAACTAACCATGAACTGGACATGTGAGATGAGACAAAACAAACTTTTTCTAAGTTGATTGTCTCAGGTATTTTGTTGCAGCAAATACACATTCTGTTTTAATGTAATAAAGTACATTGTCAAGATGATCACTCTAGTCACTAACATAAGGTTAGATGTTGAAAAGCTCCCAAATTTTTAATTGTTATAATTATTGTGATCTGACTTAAGGTGTCCATTATAACCCAAATTTTTATGGTGGCTGTAGACACTGGACTGAATGGCCAATATGGTACAAAAAATTAAAGAAAAAATCACAAAATGCTTTCAAGCCACTTAGCAGTTTTGAGGTGTTAGAAGTCTATTTAATGTTTTAATACTCTTGTAAATGTAGTTAGAAAATATTGTACCTAAATGTTTGCTAAGGATTTGATAAAGTGGTTCTATTAAAAAAGTGAAAAAAGAAAGCAATGTATTTTTCTTACTTAAAGGTCAATAAGCAGAGGTAATTAAACTAGAACTTATGTTTTGCTTTTTCTTGATTTTTAGTGATAATATAGCTCAGAAGTCATTATACAAAAGTAGCTTCAGTCCTTAGAAATATTAATTAGAAAACATATAGTACTTACATGTTTAGAATAATTTTGCATTTATGTCTAAAATTTCACTGGATCATTATTACTCTTTACTTATGTAAATGTATCTATAATACATATTATGGTGATTTCTACTTTTTAAGAAGGAGTGTGCATTTTCACTTCTGGCCATTATGAAGAAAGTGGGGCTGCACTTACTCTCCAACTGTATGCAAAATGTCAATAAATAATTTTAAAATATGATGTAATAGGCAGCACAGATCTGTGACTCTTTGTAGAAGAGAAACACAATTTTCTGTATTGGTTTTCTGACTTCAGGCAAGTAACAATGTTACAGGAAGAGGGGTTCCAGGCAGGGAATTGTAGTTGTGCTAGTTAGGTTGTGTGGGGGTACAAACCATATAATGCATTCAGCCGTGGTAGAGGTGTATCATGGAGAAATCTGCAGTCTTTCTGGTCTGGATAACAGGAAAAATGGAGTAGACAATTGTCAATTCCACTGATAGTAGGGAATATGTAGAAGAAAAGTAGCTAGAACATGGAGTCCCAATTTTTGCTAGATTCCTGCCACCACACATGTGTTTTTTATGAACCATAGCTTTTTTATGACCATAGCTTTCATGCAAGAAACAGATTTGCTTGTCCCAGCACAGCCAGCAAAGTTTACAGCTAAAACAGTGAAAATTATGCTTATTAGAGAAAAATGACAGACTGAAGAACTTTCACAACTTGATAGTCAAAATACTCTAGATATCACCTAAAAATTGTCCAATATATGAAGAACCAAGATAACAACTATTTTCTTTTTTTCTTTTTTCTTTTTTTTTTTTCATGCTGGCTTCAGAATTTTATTTTAAGGAAATAGTACAATACACAGTTGAGGCCCTGGCATTCCTCCCCCTAATCCCATTCCCTTGCCTGGCTGTGATCAAGAGAGGGGAAAAAAATCAAGATTCTGATCATAAAACAATCAGATGTTAGAATCAATAGATCAAGATTTTAAGACGGTAGTTTTAACTATCCTCAATGAATTAAAACAGGATATATTTTTTTCAACAAATGAATGTTTTAGTTGAGAAATGAAAAATCATACCAGAGGGTAAAAACAAAACAACAAAAAACAAATGGAAATTCTATAACTTAAAAATATAATAAAGAGAATTAAAAGTAAAACACTGGATGGAGTGAAGAACTGAAATGACATGACATAAGAAAGGAAGCAAAAAGTTGATTTTAAGATACATGTAGAGGCTTATAACCATAATAAGCAAGACAAAGATTTTTAAAATGAAGGGAGCCTCAGAGACTGTTAAATGATAACAAATGGTAAATATAATTGGAATAGAAGATGAATGAGGAGAGAATTAAACAGAAAAATGAGCATATAAAGGCCAAATATTTGTCAAATTTGATGAAAATAAGAAATTCAAATTTTTGACATCCTATGTGAACATCAGACAGAGTAAATATGAGAAGCTAAAATCATAAGGTCAAATCAAGTTACTAAAATCCAAAGAAAAAGTGAATTTGGATAGCAATAAGATTTACATATAGAAATCAATGACTTTTCCTTATAAATCATGGAAACCAGAAAAAAGTAGCATAACATATTTTAAGTGTTTAAAGCAAAAAATCTCAACCCAGAAATCTATATACAGCTTAAATACTCTTCAAAAATAAAGCAAAGTAATGACATTTTCAGATAAAAGACTTGGAATTCATGTCCACTAGACTGATGAAGTATTGTAAGTTCTTCAAACTGAGGAAATAGTACCCAGATCCTCAGGACAAAAAACAATTAAAAGCATCAAAAATAGTCAACGTCTGGACAAATGCAAAGGACTACCTTTTATTTTTACTTTTTCTTCTCTTAATTTTTTTTTATAAACTAAATAAATATTTAAAGCAAAAGTCCTAACACTGCTTTGTGGAGTTTATAATGTATGTAAAGAAATATACCTTAACTACATATTTTGTGAAACACATACACCCACCCACCCACACACACACACTCAATAAAAATTCAAATCAGTTGAAAGTGAATGGGAGGAAAAATATTTTCCACACAAAGAGTGACTATCTTAACAACAGATAAAATATAATTCAAAACAAAATTATTGCCAGAGATTGTTGTTGTTGTTGTTAGATGCCGTCAAGTTGGTATCCGACTCATAGTGACCCTCATAGGGTTTTCAATGGCTGACTGTTTCAGAATTGCCTTGGGAGTGGATTGCCAGGTCCTTCTCCCATTTTTGCGGTGCTGGGAACTGAACTCAGGACCTCAGAGACTGCAGCACAGCACTCTACCAACTGAACTAAATCCCAGCCCTATTACCAGAGATAGACATGGACAAAATAAAATGTGAAAAGTGTTAGCAACAATAGATGACGGTCAGGTTAGCAACAAATAGATGATGATAGCTTCTGACCTGTCTTGCAATGATCCTTGTCTTTTAGAATTAAAATCCTTATGTGGTATTATTCCCTTTAGTGTGGACTAGATGTGACTTAATTTCAACTAACAGAACATGATGAAGTGATGGAGTGTCACCTCCATGCTTAGTTACAAAGGAGTCTGAGTTCTATCTTATGGTTGTACCTATTTCCTTTTCTGTTTATACGTTTTAGGAAAGCCTGCTGCTATGTTGTAGAGACCTATATAACAAAGAATTGAGGGTGGCTTCAGACAACCAGCCAGTAAGGATTTAACCCACTGAATCCCACAACTAATATGGGACTGAATCCTGCCAATAACCACATGAGTGATCTTAGAAACATATTGTCCACTGGTCAAGTGTTAAGGTGACTGCAGACCTAGCCAGCACACTGACTACTAGAGAAGTCCCATCTAAACTGCACCCAGATTCCTAATCTTCAGAAACTGAGACAATGAATGCTCTTGTTTCAAGCTATTCAGTTTTGGCATAATATTTTATGAAATAAGCTAATTAACACAAAGATAGGAATAATAAGCTAATTAACACAAATGTGGAAACTCTCAATATCAAAACTTCAAACATATAAGGAAAAAACCTGATAGAATTATATGGAAAAATGGAAAATGCTATAATCATATTTGGATTTTAAAAGCCAGTTGGTGGAATAAGTAGAGACAAATCAGCAAAGCCATAGAAGACCTGAACAAATACTACCAACCAACTATCCTAATCTATTTAACAAGGATAAAATCTACCCTTTCTATCTTAATGAGAACCAGATGTCTAGCTATTGAAGTTCATTAAAAATGAAGGATTCTACTCAAATCTTGTAGTGAGGAAGAGACAGTTTTCATATACAGTATATTTCAGATTTCTGATATGACCTTGACAACATTTTAGAAAATGAGCATTAAGATACTGAATAATACCACTGGGTGTGGTGGCTCATGCCTGTAACCCAGCGGCTTGGGAAGTGAAGGCAGGAGGATTGCAAGTTCGAGACCAGAAGGAGTCTGCCTAATTTGGCGAGACCCTGTCTCAAAAAAGTAACAAAATGGGCTGGGGTGCAGCTCAGTGGTCTAGCACTTGCAGAGCATGCAAGCGCGAGGCCCTGGGTTCAACCCCCAGTAACACAAAAAAAAATTGAATAATCACCTTCAGTTTGTGTTTATTAACTGATAAAACATTTATATAATTATTTAGAGAAAGAAATTGATAAGAAAAAGTTTTTAGGTTATATTAAACACAATGAAAAGTTTGTTGTTGCTATTAGGTGCTGTCAGGAAGAGCCTGACTCATGTACAACAGAAACACTCCCTGATACTGTGCCAGGCACATGATCCTTTTTATGTTTAAGACCACTGTTGCAGACACTATGTCAATCCATCTAGTTGAGTGCTTTGTTGTTGTTGTTGTTGTTGTTGACCTGCCACTCTCTAAAACATGATGTCCTTTTCCAGGAATTGTTCCTTCCTGACTACATGTCCAAACTACATAAAATGCAGTCTAGCCGTCCTTACTTCCAAGGTGCATTCTGGTTGCACTTCTTTTAGGACAGATCTGTTGGTTCTTTTGGCAGTCCATGGTATACTCAATATTTGTATCCAGAACTATGATTCAAAGCATCAATTCTTCTCCTGTATCCCTTATTCATTGTCCAACTTTTAAAAGCATATGCTGCAATTGAAAATATGGCATGAGGCAGGTGCACCTTCATCTTCAATGTGACATCTTTACTTTTTAACATGTTATAGAGGTCATTTACAACAGCTTTTCCAAATGCAATGTGTCTTTTTCTTTCTTGACTGCTGCTTCCATAGATGTTGTTTGTAGAACCAAATAAAGGAAAATCTTAGACGAATTCAATCTTTTCTCCATTTATCATGAAATAGCTTATTGACTCAGTAGTAAGAATTTTTTTTCTTTATAATCCATACTGAAGGCTATGCTCTTTGATATTCATCAGTAAATGCTTCAAATCTTCCTCCATTTGAGCAAGCAAAGTTTGGTCATTTGCATAATGCTTGTTGGTAATGAGTCTTAGCTGTCATCCTCATGTCATGTTCTCATTCATAAAGTCTAGTTTCTCAGATTATTTGCTCAGCATAGAGATGAAAGAGGTATGGTGAAAGGATACAGCCATGATACAAATTCTTCTGGACTTTAAACCAGACAGTGTTTCCTTGTTCTTTTCAAATGATTGCCTCTTGGTCCTCGTACAGATTTCTTGTGAGTACAATTAAGTGCTCTGGTATTCCCACTCTTCGCAATGTTATCCACAATTTTTTGTATCCACACAGTCAAATGCCTTTACACAGTCAATAAAACATCAATAGACATCTTTTTGGTATTCTGTTCTTTCATCTAATATCCATCTGACCCCAGCAATGTCTCTGGTTCCACACTCTCTTCTGAATACGGCTTGATTTTCCCTGTTAAGATGCTGTTGTAGTCACTTTTGAATGATCTGTAGTAAAATTTTACTTGCATGAGATGTTAATAATATTGTTCAATAATTTCTGCATTCAGTTGAATCCCCTTTCTCGGGAGCAGGCACAAATATGAGCCTCTTCCTGTCAGTTGTACAGGTAGCTGTTTTCCAAATCTCTTGGCATAAACAAGTGAGGACCTCCAGTGTTGCATCCGTTTGTTCAAACATCACAACTGATACTTCATTATTTCCTGAAGCCTTGTGCTTCATCAATTCCTTCAAGGCAGCTTTCACTATTTCCTTCCTGATCATATGCAACCTCTTAAAATAGTCGATCATCTACCAATTTTTTTTTTGGTATCATGACTCTGTGTATTCCTTCTATCTTTTTTGATGTTTCCTACATTGTTAAATATTTTCCCCTGTAGAATCCTTCACTATTGCCACTTGAGAAGTGAATTTTTTCTTCAATTCTTTAGTCTTGAGAAAAACATTACATGTTCTTCCTTTTTTGGTTTTCCATCTCCCTTTAATTGGACATGTCATTATAACATTTGATTTTTGTCTTCTCCAGCTTAGTTCTTTAATTTCATCATGACTTTCTTTTGATTCCTTGATGTTCAAGGTCAAGTTTCAGAGTCTATTTTGACATGCAGTTTATTTTTTCTTCTTTTCCTGTCTTTTTATAACCTTTTGCTTTCCTCGTGAATGATATCTTTGTCATCATGCCACAACTCATCTGGTCTCCAATCAATATTGTCTAATGCATCATATCTGTTCTTGAGATGGCTTCTGAACTCAGGTGGGATATACTCAAGGTCATACCTTGGCTCTTGTATACTTGCTCTAATTTTCTTCAGTTTCAGTTTGAACCTGCATATGAACAGTTGATGGTCTGATTCGCAATCAGCACCTGGTCTTATTCTTACTTCTGATATTGATATTTTTCCATAGTCACTTTCAATAAATGCAGTCAATTTAGTTCATGTATATTTCTTGTGGTAAATTCTATGTGTATAGTTAGTGTTTATGTTTGTAAAAAATGTATTTGCAATGAAAAGGTCATTTGCCTGACAAATTCTATCATGCAATCTCTAGCATTGTTTCTGTCACCAAGGCCATATTATCCAACTACTGAGCCTTCTTCTTTGTTTCCAACTTTTGCATTCTGGTTATCTGTAATTATCAGTGTATCTTGATAGCATGTTCAATCAATTTCATACTCAGAAGCTGGTAAAAGTGTTTCCTTTATTCACTTGGGGCCCTAGTGGTAGGTGCATACATTTGAATAATAGTGATATTAACTAGTCTTTCTTATAGGTGTATGGATATTATTCTGTCACTGACAGCATTGTACTGCAGGAAAGATCTTGAGATGTCTTTTTAGATGAGGAGTGTAACCTCATTTCTCTTTATTTCCAGTATAGTAGATGATATGATTATCTGTTTTAAAATGGTCCATACCAGTCAATTTTAGCTCACTGATGCCTAGCATGTTGATGTTTATGTGTGCCATTTCCCTTCTGACGATTTCTAATTTTTTTTTAGAAGTAGATTACCATAAAATGGTGGAATTTAAAGGGCTAGAATAATCCTTCCTTTTAGATTTCAACCTATATTTAAATCCTTTCTATCACATTCCTGAAATTTCCAGCTCTTTCATTGACCAGGAACATGCTGCATTAAGAAAACACTTGAATATAAAGTCAACATTTATATTTTTAAGAATTCCATCCACTGGTCCACCTAACAACAACATTAATAAGAGAAAACAAGTAAAAACTACTTTTATTATGAGAGTCATTCAATTGTTTTAAAATTGTCATGCCTTATATTGAGTCCAACATTTATAGGAGAAATTTCCAAGTCCCTTCAAGAGATTGTATGAGCCCGTCCATGTTCTCAGCATTGAGTTTTAACTAACTTTTCTCTCTAAAGCAAATACATTTATAACTGAAAAGGCACAACAACTATGTTCTGATAAGGACCAAGTAGGGGAGGACAATTATGTCTGTAGTTTTACATTTCTGTAAATGTCCCATATAGTGATTGTTATTTTTACCCATTCTCTGAACCACTGATTCGTACGTAGTTTCTAATCAATAAAAACCTTAGAGTATTTTTCATGTGAACTGTTCTCTTTCCTTAATCTTTTATTTGTACAGTTGACTTTCTTTTAACCTAAGGGCAAGTCAATTCATTTATCACTAACTTCATCTTGTTATCACTGGACCTTCATTCTTTCCTACTGAGAGCCTTTTGTATCTTCTGTCATCCCATGCATTAGCTATTCCTTCCAGACTTATGTCATATGCCCCCAAGCAGTGGGACTATTATGGCCTCATTTTTCTTGTTCCAAATATTTCTAAAAATGTCACTTTTATTATCTTAGGCATTTTTAATGAGCCTCTGCTCATTTATGCCTCTTGCTTTTCTGTCTCTATTTCTAGATTCCTGCCAGTCCATGGTTCATTATTTTTAGCATACCCCCCATATTTCAGCTTTTCATATTTCCCCACAATATATATTTATCCTAGTATTTCCTAGACAAACATAAGATTTAATAGTTTTTACTCATTTATTTTCCACTAAATAATTTATAATCAGAATGTTGGTTTTAAGAGACTCTGGTCCAGTCAGTTATCTTCAAACAAAAGTGTCTGGTCAGGGGCTCATCTCATATATCTCTGAGACTCAGATTGTTTGTCACTGTGCTAGAGCTCTTTTCTCCTATTGTTAGAAATTTAAGATGATACTAACTTACAAACCGACAGAACAAATGCTGAATAAACATTTGTTGAAGAATTGCATTAAAAAATAAGAAAGAATTGATGAAACACAGAGAGACAGTGTTTTTCTGCCATTACAACAAATACCTGAGATAATCAACTTAAAAAGAGCAAAAGCTTATTTTGGGCTTATGGTTTTAGAGGTTTCAGTCCATGATCAAGTGATCTGTCTGCTTCTGGGCCTGTGGTGAGGCAGCACATCATGGCAGGGAGTATATGGGAGAGCAAACCACTCACCTCTTGGCCAGATAGGAAAGAGAAAGAGATCAGGGTCCCACAATCATTTTCAAGATCAAACAATGAATGACCTAAGACCTCTCATTGGGCTCTTTCACTAAAAATTTCCTTTACCTCCAAACAATGCTAAGCCAAGTGCCAAGCCTTTTATACATGAGAATTGAGGTACATTCTGGATCTAAACTGTAGCAGATATTTTTCTAAGACATTATTCATTTCAGCTTCAATTAGTTACAGATATCTAATTTAACAAATTAAATAAGATGGAGATTCTTCTCTTTGCTTCCATCACTGAGTCATTTAAAGACAGATGAAAAAGGAAAATTATGCCTTAGGGAAAAAAGAAATTTTTATGACAAAATTTTATTTTTCACAGGTTAAGTAAAAAACATGTGTTTTTAACCATTTAAAATTGAAAAAGAAGCTAGGCATGGTGGCACACACTTGTAATACCAAGCCTGGTCTACACAGGAGAGAGAGAGAGAGAGAGAGAGAGAGAGAGAGAGAGGGAGGGAGAGAGAGAGGCAGGGGGAGAGGCAATGAATATGAATGAATAAACAAAGCAACCTGGTGGAAAAATCCCAACAAAATACTACAAATGACTAGTTAACACGTTAAAAACTGTTAGACTCAGTAGTAAACAAAAAGTGTTATTAATCATTAATACTGAACCAGAAAATCATTCTTTTAAAATGATGATCCATGTTCTTGGGAGAAAATGAAATAGTTATTCTCCTAAAACACTGTGTTGTGTTGTTAGGTGCTGTCTCATTATGACCTTCCCATATATGCATTTTATTGTACATTGCTCATGTTCACTTTTCCCTTCCCGTCTCATGACCCCCCTCCCCAATCCCATCCCTCCCCACCAGTGGTCTCTCTTCTACTTGTATGTCTTTCATTTTTTAAAGTATATTTATCTATATATGTACATCTCAATTTTGCCATAAGGGAAACATATGTGATATTTCCTTTCTTTTCTCCCCTTACTTTTCTTCTTGCCCCTCGCTCTTTTCTTTAGTCATTATGTTTCCCAACTTAGGTCCTGTTTTCTTTCATAATCTATATGTTTTAATAATGGATATGTATTGAAATCTAACATCCACATATGAGAAAACATGTGTTTTTAAGGATTTAAAAAATAGATATTCTTCTGCCCTTAAGGAATGATAAGAAAATATGGTAAATCCAATAATGTGAAAGCTTCATTCTTCTAATAGTCCACAAGTATGTTAGATCATATGCCATAGGGACTGAGTAACCACCATGTTTCTGCATATTTCAAGGAAAGCATTTTCTTCCCAGCCAATACTACCTTCTCCTAGCATTAATGCCAATTGCTAGGAGTAAAAAGAAACACCACAAGTTCCATTCATATTTTATTTTACTTTCTACATCTTCAATAATTTCAAATGTAAGTTTGATTAAAATAATTTTTATACCACCCACACATATCAGATCTTGATGGAATGCTATGGGTGAACTCAGACACTGAAAACCTATTCTGAGAAGAGTGCAGGGAAAGACTGACTCATGTGATAACACTGAACATAAGTAATGATTTTATACTTACAGAGTAGTTACAAAGTGCCAGATACTATTCTAGCCATGAAAGATAACAAATAAGACATATTTGCCTTAATATAGTTTATATTTTGTGAGTGTTTCATGTGGCAAATAAGTAAACAAATAATTTTATGATATAATTTCAGACAGTAAACTGAACTAAATCAAGGCAGGAGAATAAAGAAGAAATATATGAGAATTTTAGATAGAATTCTAACAGGTTACACATGATCAGAAAGATCTAAAGGAAATGAGTATATGAACTCTTAGAAGAACCGAGGAAAGAAGAGAGACAGCTGAGGATAAAGAGGAGCATTGAGTATTTCTAAAATGGTGAAAACCTGATGTGTTAAGGGGAAATTAGTCACAAATGAGATTGAAGAAGTAGCCAGAGGCTAGATTATACAAGGCCACTTGATCATGGTCATGTTTTCTATGTTATCATAAGTAGGTACATTAGAAGGTTTTGAGATGAAGAGTAACATGATATGATTTAATATTTTAGTAAGGCAGTCTGCAAATCTGCCAGTTCTAGATACAATTGACTGAGGGATGGAGCACAGACAGAGGGAACAGGAGTCTACTACAATTATAAATGAAGGCTTGGACTAGAAAAGTAGTGTTGGATTTTGTAAGAATTTCACTTTGACAATCTCATGAAAGGGAGAAATATGAATTTTAATAGAAGTAGAGCACTGAAATGCAATTTTATTATATAGTACAGGATTGAGAAACTGAAACCAGTCTAAGAAACCAAACAGGGGACAAAGTAGGAGGAGTAGCTCCTGTAAAATTGACTAGAGCAGAGGTTGGTTCTGGTGTACAAATGCTTTGCAGCATTGTAAAATCTTACTTATGGGTCAGGAAGTATTTGTCTTCTCCATCTTTAGAGTGGTTTTTAGAGTGTACAGGAGAGTGAGTGGAGACCCTCCTCAACATCTCATCACTTTTCCCATGCCCACTATCAGATATGCCTCACTGTTGTATGTAATTGGCAGTAATTAAAGGCAACAGAGGATTCAGTATCACTAGTACTTCCTGGCTTATTGTGTGTTACTGAGTATTGCCAAGGAGCTAGTCTATCTTGGGAATCAACTTTACTAGACATATGCACACATATTTCATTGATGAAATGATCTTTGGAAAACCCTAGGTACCTAAGGATCACTGAGGCACCATAAAGTAATTGAGCCAGGGGTTAGTATGAGGGAAGAAAACAGACAGAACTTTCTGGATAGTGTAGCTTTATGTGGTAGTGCTGAACTTCTGTCTTCACATTTACTAGAAAACTTTTTGCGGCCCTTAATGCTTTCAGTTCTGTGAAAACCAGTTACAAGTTTTTCAATTAGAAATCATTATAGAATAGACATGATATAAAAAAGGACTTAAATGTGGAAAGCATTCAAATCACTATAAGAAATTTCAAAATAACATTTATAGGTAATGTCAGAAGATGGTAAGAAGTCCTCAGCTCATGTCCCTTTCTGCAAACAATTATCTGGTATCCACCAATAGAACAAAGGCCTTCGTCGAATGTTTGGGATACAAAGAGCTAGTTGCAAAATCCATGAGGTTGAAAAGGCCAAGACTAAGGAACATTGGCTTTAGAAGACAGGCCGGTGCCCCACAGGCAGAATTGTTGTTGTTGTTGTTAGGTGCTATTCAGTTGGGTCTGACTTAGAGTGACCCTCACAGGGATTTTTTGTTTGTTTGTTTTGTTTTTTGTTTTTGTTTTTGTTTTTGTTTTTATTGTTGCAGGTCATCATCAAAACTAGGGTCTTGTACATGCTAAGCCCATGCTCTACCACTGAGCTACAACCCCATCCCCAAGTAAATAACCTCAATGACCCCCAAATAGGCATCACACAATGCTAACAGAGGGGCGTGCACCTCCCAGTCTGGCCTGGAGGTTCGGACAGGCAGCCCTGCCGCGCACACAGATACTAAACACAGTTCACTCGGGCCCTTGGGTGAGGAGCACGCAGACTCCTGCGGCCCTTGGGACCCCGGAGGAGATGGGAGAAAGGAAAAGCCTCAGGCGCTTTGGCCTTCCAGGGACAAACACCTGTGTTGATCATGTCGTGGTCATGAGGAGACAGCTGTTGCTCCGTCGGTGACGGAGAGCAGGTTCTTTCCTTGTTGATGGTTGAGATGGGGAGAGCATTCTTTCCTCACTGAAAGTCGGGGGGAGAGCAGCAGGAGAGGTGTTTCCTCATCAGTGGTCAGGGCAGGAATGGGCGAGAAGGCCTTGCTTAGCCAATGGTGTGGGAGAAGGCGAAGAAGGGCTTAAAAGGCCTAAAAAAGGGTTGAGCTGACACAGCGCAGCTCTTTATATAGTTTGCCCACGGAATGGCCTGAGCCAATCAGCTTTCAGTCCAATTATCCAATCAGGAAGGGTTTTGTACAAACGTGCAACCAAGTTACTTTCTTTCCTTTTTTTTTATTAGAAATTTTTAATGTACAACATAATGTGATTCATTTTGACATGCTTTTCATTGTGACAATTTTCATATATGCAATTTGATAAACATTATTCATATAGGCTACCCCTTACTCTCCCCTATGTTTCCCCCCCTTCCCCCTTCCCATCTAAGTTTCCCATCCAAGTCTTCTCTATCTTTTACTATGTAGTATTTTTCTATATAT
>VMDO01001177.1:8439-130910 GCA_007922755.1 Pedetes capensis
GCCTTGGGAGTGGATTGCCAGGTCCTTCTCCCATTTTTGCAGTGCTGGGAATTGAAGTCCGGACCTTGGAGACTGCAGTGCAGCGCTCTACCAACTGAGCTAAATCCCAGCCCTTATATATACATACGTACATACATACATACATACATACATACATACATACACATATATATATATATATATATATATATATATATATATATATATATATATGTAACTGAGAACTTTCTGTTTACTAGGTACTTTTTAAAGAGTCTACCTAAAGAAAAATGTATAATGGAGGAAGGAAAGGAAATGTCACGTTTTCTCCTTAAGGCAGAATCTGGATGAGAGACAGAGAGAGAAAGAAACACAAATAAGACATGCAAGTAGAAGGTGGACCATTGGTGGGGAGGACGGTGATGGGGGAAGAGGGTCATGAGAGGATAATGGGGGAGCAAAACATGAGCAACATGCAGTGATGTGTGTGTATGGAGGTGTTATAAAGAAACACATTAAGTTGTACACTGAAAATTAATAATAAAAAGTACTAAAAAAGAATACATAAATGAATACATAAATCACAAATATACAGCTTGCACATTCATGTAGTCAGAACCCACAAAAAGAAACACACATTTATTTATATTTTCCACCCCCTGAAAACTCCTCTAATGCTACTTTCTAGTCATTCTCCCAATTAGGGTAGTCATTATCCCATTTTTTAGTTTTGTCTTGGTTTTAAACTTTAGATAAATGGAATTTCACAGTATTTATTCTTCTGTATCTGGCTTCTTTCACTTATGTTTGTTTCACCCATGTTGTTGCATGTATATAGAGTTCATTTTCATTGCAGATTAATATTATAAACAGTTTGTTTCCACTGTAGCTTAGTATTCTAAACATTATAGCTTAATATTTTAAATATATTGCAATTTATATATGCTACTGTTGATGGGCATTTGGGTAGTTTTGCTTGAGGTTGCTACAAATCCTACTACAATTAACATTTAATATTTGTCTTTTGGAAAACATGTGTACTCATATCTACTGCATATATACCTAGGACTAGAAAAGTTGGTCATAGTGTATATAGAGTATTCCACTGGTAGGTACTAACCAGGAACCAGTGTTTTGCATGTATTAACTCATTTAATCCTCATAATAGTCTTAATAATAGAGGTATTATAATTAGCCTACACTTTCACAGATGAAGAAACAGAGGCACAGAGAAATTAAATATACCAAATAGCACAACTAAAACCCAAATCAATAAGTGAGGTCTAAGTCTAAAGCCTGACTTCTAACAACCACCCTACACTCATAAACCAGGATTCATTCTACAACTATGCCTTTGTCATTTTGCTAACTCATTTCCCCCTATCATGTATTGATACAAAAATTAGAGTAGACACATATACTCACATGGATATACACATACATATACAAGAATTAGAGTATGCACACACATATGGACTCTAGGATTCTGGGAAGATAACTAAGTAAGGAGAACCAGGAATCTGTCTCCCAACCCAGACAATAACTGAACTGGCAGAATCTGTCTAATACAACTCTTTGGGACTCTTGCCTCCACTGAAGGTTGGCAACTTCCGGGGGAAGTTTAGGGTGGTGAACTGGGGTTAACTTTGTTCAATTTCAGCTCTTGGCACAATAGTCGCTACCTCTACCCCCAGCCTCTTGGCAAGCAGCTGTGTATTTCTTCCTGGAGCAACCTTCACTCAGTTTGATGAAGATAGTGGAGACCAAAAGGACCCTATTCCCCAAGTACTAGGAACCTAGAAGCAGGTGGCCATTGTTGCCACACCTCCCCACATGGTTGCAAGCCCCAGTCCCCTTAGCAGAGATGACTTCCAGAGGATTTAAAGGGATGGTACCTTTTATTTTCCTCTCATTATTTTTCTTTTTTAACATATGTGAGAGTTAGACATTCAAAAGCAACAGCGTATACAGTGAAAATTAGAAAGTGACCACAAAATGCCCAGGGAAAGGTTCAGGCTCAGAAAAAGGCTAAGAGATTTTATGTTTAAAACTCAGGATAATTCTCATTACAGAGACAGCCTACCATACTCAAACAAAAATAATACATAAAAGCAACTTTTACAAAAGAATAATCTCTAGGAAAAGGAGAGGATCTGAGTTCCAAAGTCACCACATTAAGATTCAAATGTTTGGTTTTCGATGACAACAAAAAAACATGAGACATACAAAGAAATAGGAAATTATGGAATATTCAATGAAAAAATAAAACAAAAACTATCCCTGAAGAATACCTGATGGAAGATCTACTAAACAAAGAATTTAAAACAATTGTCTTAAAGGTGTTCAAAGAACTAAAGAAAGATGTAAAGCAATGGCGCACACCTGTAATCCCAGTGGCTCCGGAGGTGGAGGCAGGAGGATTTCAAATTGAAGACAAGAGGCAGTCTGCATAACTTAGTGAGACCCTGTCTCAAAAACTAAAAAAACTGGGCTGGGGGTGCAGTTCAGTGGTCCAGCACTTGCAAAGCATGCAAGCACAAGGCCCTGGATTCAACCCCCAGTACCACAAAACTAAATAAAAATAAAAATAAATTTTAAAAAAGAGAAAGATGTAGAGAAAGTCAAGAAAATGATGCATAAAGGGTAAGGGGGAACTTATCTGTGCAATGTACAATGAAATGCATATATGGAAATGTCACAATGAAATGCATGTCAGAATGAAACATATTAAGTTGTACATTAAAAATTTCCAATAAAAAAAGAAAAAAGAAAATGATGCATGAACCAAATGGAATAGTAAGAAAGAGAAAGAAAACATAAAAAGAAGCCAAAATGAAATTCTGGAGTTAAAAAGTATAACACTTTCAATAAAAAATATCACTGGAGGAATTCAAAGGCAGATTTGAGCAAGCAGCTGAAGAAACCAGCAAACCTAAAGATGAGAAAAGACAATGGAAATTATTTATTTTGAAGAACAGAAAGAAAAAAGATTGAACAAAAATGCATAGGCCATAAAAACATGTGGGACATCATCAAATGGACCATCATATGCATTATAGAAGTCCAAAAGGAGAAGAAAGAGAGAATATTTGGAGAGACAATGGCTAAAAATGTCCCAAATTTGATTTGATATCCCCTCTGGAACTTAAGACTCCCTGTGTGCTCAGAAAGATCTCCTTCAACCAAGACCTTCTGGGCTTAAAAAGGCCATAATGCCTCCACATCAGGAAGGAAGGAGAATTGGGGCAAAGAGGAACTTATTATAACTATGGGCTTCTGACTTACAGGTCTAATAATCAGCCTCATTATTAGCACACACAGAGATTCTCTGCCTCCTTCTCACAGTATGATAATGGGATTTCAGTTGGGACAGTCTCAAAAGTCATGCCTTTCCTTCTTTTTAGGTATTGTAGGAGAAATATATAAGCATCATTAGAAGTTTGTGTCCTCAAACATGTGGTCCAGGCAGTCCCTAATCTACAGGACTGTGAGTACAGCTGAGTGGCACAGACCATTGGAGTTAAAGATGAAAGGATAAGATATCTTTTTATTAATATGTTAATCCAGGCATGAAAGGATTCCAAAATATGACAATCTTATATTAAACTTATATGATCCATCTTATGGCCACTAGAAACAGTCTAATCCAGAATAATCAGCATGGTAATGAAGTAAGATAATGCAATGCATGATGTAATGAAAGTCTCCAAAGAATCAAAAAATTTCTAAATTGTTTCACCTCTCTGGCCTTGATTGCTTCAGCTGTGAAACAAAAGAGTTTTATGCAAAATCACTAAAGTGCTCGCCGGCCCCCAAATATTCCTTGGATGGTCCATTATAAGGTAGATACCAACACGTTTATTAAGACTTTAAAGATTGGTTGCCATGTGGAAAGGTGACAGAGGAATAGAGCAAACTGGTCTCTTAAAACTTTCTGTAAGAGGAAACATGACCAATGGAGGGAAAATGACAGGCACCAAACCCAAGCCCAGGCCCATGAGACATTTCCAATCATCTCCACTGATTTGGTCCTCACTCTGCTTTCATTATAATGCCAAGCTTAGAGTCCTACTCCCTTCCTATATTTCGCCAACTTATCCTTCTTTCTTATTTTGAATCAGGCTTAACTTTCTAAAGTTAAAAATCATAAGGCAAAAAAATGATATAAGAGGTGGGGATGCAGCTCAGCAATAAAGGACTTGCCTAGCATGCACATGGCCCTGGGTTTGACCCCATAATGACCAAAAGGAAAAAAAAAAAGATATGAAATGCAGAGGAGGGAAGAAGAAGTCATGCTTACAGAAGTACAGAACTGAAAGGAACATGTTAATGTAAAAGCCTCGAAAAGAGCCTGGATCACTGACTCCTTGGAGAGTTGATAGTTTGAGCCACATACATTAGCACATGCCTCCTTGGACTGATCTATGTGGATCTGGTTGCTATGTGGATGGTGATAAAATACCCATTTGGGTGGAGTCAAAAATGATATTCAACTGTTACAGCACATCTGTGAATCCTGGCCTTTTGAACAAATGACTGCAGTTCACTAGGCCTCCATGCTGTCAGAAGCTGCTACCCAAATACCAACTTTGACCATAGCCCTACTGTATGGACACTTGGGGTCAATGAAAAATGGTGTCTGAGGGGCCCAAAGGATGAGAAGATATGGCAAAAAGTAACAGGTTTTATCCAAGCTGCTAAAGAGAAATGTGCTGGGACTAGAAATGCTAAGGAGATACACGCTTTCAGAACGCGTCTGCTGATCAAAATACTCCCTAGCAGATTCTTGAGAGAGCTCTTGGCAGTCGTGTTAACCTTGGCATTACTATCATTAAGAGGCTAGACTCATTTCTGGCACCTAACATTGGACACATTGACAGCAACAGGGTTGATGGAAGAGGAAAGAATCTGTTTTGCAGTTAAAAAAAAAAATAATTCTCAGATTTCTCAAGCCACTTGAAATCACGCCAGAGAAATACTTGATTTCAGCATTCTTAAGCTCTCTGCAATGATGCCGCAAGTTGTGTCCCCCACATGTGATGATGTATTTCAGAGCCAGAGTTTTCTCAAGATGTTCCAAGCCTGCAGGCTCCTGATCCTTTTTCAAATTACCAAGATGATAGTATCCCAGTGAGAGTTATGATTAGTCTAAACTCTCCACAGCTGTGAGAGATGAATGTACAAATTCCAATAAAGATTCTGCGTGTTCTGGACTGAATTTACCTACATGACATCGAAGTCTAACTCGGGGACTGCGTAAAAGAACTGGAGATGCCATAATGTTATCCCATTTCTTCCATAGCATCAGCTTCTTGGAGGCTTGCAACTGTTCCAGAAGGATGCCTCCCTCACACCAACGTCACTGCCCGGCCATGAGTATTTATTTAGCACGCCTGTGATGTATGGGGAGAACAGCCGGACTGGGAAATTAAACCTAAGTACATGGGAATTCAAAGAGGCCTTGCAATTCATTATGTGAACAGCCCTGAGGATTATAAAACACCTTGTAACTGAAGGGGTTGGCCTGGAGCTACAGGGGACAACAGGACCAGCTGTATAACCACCTCTAATTCATTTATAAGAACACAGGATCAGAGCATTCTTCAGTTACTTGGGAAAGTCCATAGAACTTTGTTTTCTTTATGTGGACACTTTTCCTCTAAAATACTTCCTTGGAATACTAAGTACATGTGATAATACATGGCATGTCCCTTTTACCACGTTTACTAATTCTATCACCTGAAGGTACACTTGCCTAAATTTTCCTTTACAAAACACCTAATTCTCAGCATGTTTTCCAAGATTGGGAAAGACTTAGGAAACAAGGATTCACAAATTGTCTGCACATATTAACTATTACAGAGACAAGAAGATTGCTCACTTTGGAAAACAAATCCAAAAGAATATATAATATTTTAAAGTCATCTTCTAATATGATGTGCACAAATGTAGAATCTTCTAAATTCTAAATTCTATGTTCATCTTGTACATCTGTCTCCATTGTTTGGAATCCCCTGAAGCAAAACTTTGCATCAAGCCCTGACATCCAGAGATTTTAACAGAGTTTAGCTCAGTTGGTAGAGTGCTGCTCCATACCTTTTGAGGACACAGGTTCAATCCCCAGCACAGCAAAAATGGGAGAGGGATGTGGTAGTCCATTCCTGAAGACAATCCTGATCCTGAAACAATCAGCCATGGGAAACCCTATGAAGGTTGCTATGAGTTGGACCTGACTCAACAACACCTAACAACAACTATGATTTTATAGTTTATCACATGGCCATACACTTATGTGGTATGTGACATTGCTCCTTGTAGACACAGAACTTGACTTTTCTCTCTGAGGCAAACAAGAAAGAAAACATGATTATAGTTGAAATTCACTGGAGAGATGAAAGAGCCATAAATGAAGTTCTCAAAATACCAAACTCTGGATGATCTACACATGTTATTGAAAGAGAGGAAGGAGGGAATAAACTCCCCAATTTTTTTACAATATTCACACAAACAAAACATACAAAATAAGAAACATTTCCTCTTTTATCTTTTTATAATCTCTCATTGCAAATCTTTTATCTCCTAAGAGATTCTTTCAACTGCTGGTACATATCACCTCAGATTTCATCTTTTCTAGAGAAAAATAAAATCATTAATTTAAGTCTGTGAAATTGGATAGCAAATATGCATTACTTCCCCTGGAACCAAGTTGCAAGAGTGGCCTTTCCAAGTGGCTTTTCCCTGTCTTTCTGCTGGAGGCCAGTTCTAGCTAAAATGACATAGCAAAGCAACTTGGGGGGGGGGGAGTGTGTAGAGGGGGTTAAAAAATTGATGACTGAGACTTCCAGGTTAAAACAGCAGATTAGAAGTTTCCTCCATGCCACTCCAAGATTGAGAAGAGTCAGGGTAACCAAGGAGATACTATATTCTAAGGACAGAGAAAAAGGAAGAGCATTAGGAATCAAGAAGGAGATAACAACTAAAAAGCATGGAGAAACTGAAAAGCTCTGCAGAAAAAGCAGGAAATGGTCTGAAGCTCCAACTCTGGCTCCCTAGGGTGAGGGGAACCAGAGGTCACAACCACAAGGTAAGCCAGGTAGCCCTGGTGACAACAGACTGACAGTCCTAGCTATAAGAGTCATCCACAGTTCTTGAAATCCAGCATGGGGATTTTGTGTGACAGTGGCTCACTTGTGTGGCAGGCCAGCATTGGAAAAGAAATCTATTTTATCACTCCCTATATCACAGAGTGCTATAGCCAGGTGCTATCCTGAGAGGGTCATATTGATCTGTTTGTTTTTGATACTTGGCAGTTGAACCCAGGTCCTCATGCATACTTTGCAAGTGCTCTACTTTTTGTCTTAAGACAGGGTCTCACTGAGTTATGCAGGCTGCCTCTGGCCTCGAACTGACAGCCCACCTGCCTCTGCCTCCCAAGTCACTGGGCTTATAGGCCCAGAAAGAGGGAGCCTATTGTTTTGACACCAAGATACTCTGGAGGTTTGAAAACAAGGAACAATCATAAGTCAGCGATCCTGGGGACACCCCATCTCAGTGTTTGGATGGGAGACACCACAAGAGGCAGTTAAGGAGAGGGAGATGTTCAGATATGGACCAGCTGAGAAATTTAAGCAGCAGGTAGCTCAGGCTGTGGAGGACATAGTGGTCAGTGGCCTCACCTTCTGTGGCCAAGAGCGAGCCCCATCACCTGTGGATTACCCCAGAGACTAAGTCTCCAGTATTGCTTCCCTGCCATGTGTGGTTTGCTGCTGGGCAGGACTGAGAGCTCTGAGGACAAGTCCAGTGGATTGCTAGATTTTCACAGCCTCCTCCTTCCCTTACTCTCCAACATACTCAGAAGACATGCCTCAGCCTGGACATTTGCTGCCCATGGGTACACAAACTGTAGCACCTCTGCAGTGTGTGGGAACCTTCCTAGCACATAGGCAACAAATTCATTAGAGCCAGTCACAGGTCCCAGTACACAAAGGAGGAAGGCTTCTAAAGTAAATGTAGCCCTGATACTGACAGCATACCCTTGACTGGCCCAACCCTCAGCCCACACATAACACCTACTTATCCAATCAGAATAGAGAAGGACTACAATAGACTCCACAACCCACTACCCCTCCCAGGCTTAGTAGATTACAATACTAGAGGACTTGGAAAGAAGCTTCTTCAATCTTTGTCTTTTTTTAATATATACTTTTTTCTTCTTACCATATTTTTAGTATTGTTTTTATTTTACTTTATGTTTAAAATCTTTTATGTTTCATTTTTTATTCCCCTCCTTTACTTTTGTATTTTTTATTTTGTAGTCAAAATTTTAAAAATCTCTTGCTAATTTCTCTTCTTCTTCCATATATTCTTTTCCTCCTCCTCCTCCTCCTCCTTCTTGTCTTTTACTTCACCTTACTTCTTTGTTCCCTTTTCCCTTTCCTGCCCCCTCCTTTATTTCACTATATTATTTTTTTACCTTTATTAATTTTTAAGTTCATAGTTTGTTCAACATCATTTTGCCACTTTCTTTTTATGGTTATTGATGGTGTTGATATTGTATTTAATTGATTTTTATTGTATTTGTGTATCTGGTTTGTTATGGTGTAGTTGCTATTATGACAGTTTGCTTTTTCCTCTCTAAGCAGTACTAGGAATTGAGTCCTCAAGAGAAGGCCACTCACTCAGAAGACCCCCCAATTAAACTAGAAGAGATAACCAACCCAACAAATGCACAAATTACAACAAAGAAATACAAGAAGTATGGAAAAAGCAAGGCAAGACTCCTCCAAAAGGTCATAACTTTTCAATAATGAAATCCAACATATTGAAATACTGGAAGTGCCAAACAATCAAAAGCCTACTTTTTAAAGTGATCAATGACCTCAAATAGGATTCATATAACCAGCAAACCTCTAAGATGCCAATCAATAATAACCCTACATTTAAATGGCCTTAAGTTTCCAAGTTGTTATTGTTGTTGTTAGGTTTCTTCTAGTCGGTATCCAACTCATAACAACCCTGCGTACAACAGGGGAAACACTACTGTCAGTGCTTCTCTGCTGTTCATAGGGTTTTCAATGGTGGATTGATTTTTGGGAGGGAATTGTCAGGTCATTCTCCCAAGCCTACAGCACCTGGTGTTCCCAGGTGGTCTCCCACCCAAGTACTAACCAGGTCCAACCCTGCTTAGCTTCCAAGATCTGATGGGATCGGATGCCATAGTGGCATGAAAAGAAATCATAAAGATTAGGAAAGAAATTAATGAAAAGAAAACTGAAAGAATAATGCAAAGATTCAGGGACACAAAGAGTTAGTTCTTCGAAAAAATAAACAAGATTCACAAACCCTTAGTCAAACTGACTAAAAGAAAGAAAGAGAAGAGATCTGATCATGGTGGTGAACATCTGTAATCCCAGCACTCAGGATGCTGAAGCAGGAGGACTGTGAGTTCAAAGACAGTTTAGGGTACACAGTGAGACTATGCCTCAAAAAGACAAAAAGAAGAAGGTGGAGGAAGAGAGAAAGGAAGAAAGGAAGAGAAAGAAAGAAAGAAAGAAAGAAAGAAAGAAAGAAAGAAAGAAAGAAAGAAGAAAGAAAGAAAGAAGACACAAATTAATAAAACTAGAGATGAAAGGGGGACATTACAACAGATGCTACCGAAATCCAGATAATATTTTTAAAATTTATATTCTAAAAAAATTTAACAATCTAGAAGAAATTGATAAATTTCTAGACACATATGACCTTCCAAAAAGTGAACCAAGGGATATAAACAACCTAAACAGATCTATGGGCTGGGATTTAGCTCAGTTGGTAGAGCGCTGCACTGCAGTGTCTGAGGTCCTGAGTTCAATTCCTGCCACTGCAAAAATGGGAGAAGGACCTGGCAATCCACTCCCAAGGCAATCCCAAAACAGTCAGCCATCTGGATGGCAACAAACAACAACAACAAACATATCTGTAATGAGCAATGTGATTGAAGCAGTAATAGTATCCCAACAAAGAAAAACCCAGGATCAGATAGAATCATTGTTGAATTCTACCAGGCTTTTAAAGAAGGACACCAATGTTCCTCAAACTATTCTATGAAATAAGAAGGGAAGGAATGCTTCCAAGCTCATTCTGTGAAGCCTGATATCAAAACCAGATAAGGATTTTAAAAAAGGAAAAAACTATACACCAAATTCCTTAATGAACATAAATACAAAACTCATCAATAAAATACTTGCAAACAGTTCAACAATACATTAAAAGACCATACACCACAATCAAGTTGGTTTCATTCCAGGGATGTAAGGATAGTTCAACATTTGTAAATCATTACACATATTACAATAATAAATATAATAGACCACTTAAACAGAATCAGGGTCAAAAATCACATGATCATCTTAATAGATGTTAAAAAATAAACGCCTTTGACAAAACCCAACAGACCTTCATGATAAAAATCTCTGAAGAAAAGACTATATATGACCAACAGATAGCCAACATTGTGCTGAATGAGGAGAAACTGTCCACTCTCTCCACTTTTATTCAATACAGTGATTGGATTACTAGCCAGAGTAATAATGCAAGAGAAAGAAATAAAAGGGATCCAAATAGAAAAATAAGTCAAATTATCCATTTTTGCATATGATATACTACACTTAAAAGACCGTACAGGCTCCACCAGAAAACACTGAGCTAATACATACTTTCAGTAGAGCAGCAGAATGCAAAATCAACATACAAAAATTAGTAGCTTTTCTGTACACCAATAACAAATTTGCTGAGAAAGAAATCCAAAAAACAATCTCATTCATAATGGCCTCAAAAACTAAGATAAAATACCAAGCAATAAACCTAACCAGAAGTGAAAGACCACTATCATGAAAACTATAAAACATTTAAAGAAATTAAAGAAGACTATAGAAGAGGGAAAGACCTCTTTGACTCTTATTTATGGATTGGGAGCATTAATATTGCCAAAAGTGATCTACAGATTCAGTGCAATCCCCACCAAAATTCCAATGACTCTCTTCATAGAAACAGAAAAAAAAAATCCGAAAATTGGTATGGAAGCATAAAAGACTTCAAGTAACCAAAAGAATACTGAGAAAAAAGAGTAATGTTGGAGATATCACAATATCTAATTTCAAATTATATTACAGAGCTATGGTAACACAAACAGCATGGCACTGGCACAAAAACAGACATGTAGACCAAAGGAATAGAATAAAGGACCTAGAAATAAACCCACATTTACAGCTCTCTGATTCCTAACAAAGATGCCAAAAACATCCACTGGAGAAAAAGCAGCCTATTTAACAAATGGTGCTGGGAAAAATTGTATATCTACACATAGAAGACTAAAACTAGATCCCTTTTTTTTTTACCATGTACAAAAGTCAATTCAAAAAGGATCAAAGACCTTCACATAAGTTCTAAAACTTTGAAACTACTATACAAAAACATAGGGAAAACACTTCAAGGTATGGACATAGGCAATGACTTTCTGAAGCATACTCTGATATCTCAGGATGTAATAGAAGAATTGAAAAATTGGATTACATCAAATTAAAAACTTCTGCATAGCAAAGGAACCAATTATCAGAGTGAAGATACAGCCTACAGAACAAGAGAAAAATCTTTGCTAGCTACTACTATCCAGAAAATATAAAGACTGAAGAAATTAAACACCCAAAGCAACAAATAATCCAATCAACAACTGGGCAAATGAACTAAACAGTTCTCAAAAGAAGGACAAAAATCCAGTAAACACATAAAAAAAAGTTTCAACATTTTTAGCCATCAGGAAAAGGCAAATCAAAACTACATTGAGATTCCATCTCACCTCAATCAGAATCGCTATCATCAACATAAAAAATGCTGGCAAGGATGGGCAGAAAAGGAACATTTATGCACTCTGAGTTGTTGTTAGGTGCCGTTGAGTCGGTATCCGACTCATAGTGACCTTCATAGGGTTTATCAATGGCTGAGTGCTTCGGGATTGCCTTAGGGAGTGGATTGCCAAGCCCTTCTCCCCATTTTTGCAGTGCTGAGAATTGAACTCAGGGCCTCAGAGACTGCAACGCAGTGCTCTACCCACTGAGCTAAATCCCAGCCCACACTCTGAGTGGGAATGTCAATTAGTCCAGTCACTATGGAAATCAGTATGGAGGTTCCTCATAAAACTAAAAAAGAACTATCATCTGATCCAGGTATTCCACTCCTGGGTATATACCAAAGGTATCAAAGTCAGCATACAATAGAGAAATCTGCACACACAAGTTTATTGCACTACTATTCACAATAGTAGCCTAGTTATGGAATTAGTCCAGATGTCCATCAACATAAAAATGTATTTTTTAAATGTGACACACACACACACACACACACACACACACACACACACACAGAGAGAGAGAGAGAGAGAGAGAGAGAGAGAGAGAGAGAGGAGTATTATTCAGCCATAAGGAAGAACAAAATCATGTTGTTTGTAGGAAAAAATGGTTGGAACTGGAGATCATCATGTTAAGTTAAATAAGCCAGACTCAGACAAGTCGCATGTTTTCTCTTATACATGTAGACATTAGATTAAAAAAAGAAAAAGACATGAAAGTAGAAAGGTGACTATTTGGGAAGGGGCAGGGTGGGGGTGGGACAAGAGAGTAAAAGATTATGAGTGAAGTAGAACATAGTAACCAAGCTTTTCATAACAGCACTTGGGAAGCTGAGGCAAGATGAGCACAGGTCTGAGACCAGCCTGGACTACACAGCAAGACACTGTCTACATATACATATACACATAAACACACACACACACACACACACACACACACAAGCACACACACACTAAGAAATCATACAATATATCAGGATTCTAATAGCAACAACAAAGCTGCAGGGAGATTAACCAAAGCAGCCCCAGAGGAAAGGGGAGTGTTGCCTTATTAGGAATGTTCTAAATCAGTCTTACACTAATACTGTTGTTATTGTTGTTGTTAGGTGCCTTATTCAATGTCCAGCTTTCACAACCGTATGATGTGACTGCAAATTCCATGGCATGAGTCAGGCACACCCTCATCTTCAACGGACATCTTTACTTTTCAACACTTTAAAGAGGTCTTTTGCAACAGCTTTTCCCAATGCAATGCGTCTTTTGATCTCTTGACTGCAGCTTCCACAGGTGTTGATTGTAGAACCAAGTAAAGCAAAATCTTTGGCAACCTCAATCTTTTTTCCACTTATCATGAAATTGTGTACTGACTCAGTTGTAAAAATTTTTGTTTTGTTGATGTTCTGGTGCAATCCATTCTGAGGTGTTTCGTGTCCTCTTCACTTTCATCTGTATAATGCAGGTTGTTCATGATGTCATAAAGATTCTTCATAAAGTCCAGCTTCTCAGATTATTTCCTCAGCATAGAGATTGGAAGAGGTATGGTGAAAGGATACAGCCCTAATGTACACCTTTCTTGACTTTAAACCAGGCAGCGTTTCCTTGTTCTATTCAAACAACTGCCTCCTGGTCCATGTATAGATTCCTCATGAGTACAATTAAGTGCTCTGGTATTTCCATTCTTCACAATGTTATCCATAATTTATTATTAGCGGTATGCTAACAAATGTTTGACAACTAGCTCTTAAGGAAAAAAAAGAAAAATTTTGTAGCATTTGCAATTTTCGGGATACACATCACTATGGCTGATGTCAAGCTTCCCAAGCAACATCACTAAATGATAAGGCAAGAGTTTCATTATAGTAATCCATTATATCCCCCATGTGTCTGTCAGCTTTGCTGTGATGCTAAAAAGCTATGCCACCTGTATTGCAGATACCAGCAGGGCCACCCATGGTGGACAGGTTTCAGCTGAGCTTCCAGACTAAGACAGACTAGGGTGAAGGACCAGGCAGCCTACTCCCAAAACAATTAGCCATTGAAAACCCTATGAATAGCAGAGAAGCACTATCAGATACAGTGTCTGGAAATAACCTGCCAGGCTGAAAAGCACTTAAGAAATGACTGGAGAAGAGCTGTTTTCTCAAAGTAAAATCAACCTTAACGATGGGAATGGAGTAAAGCCCCGGGAACCCCCTTTTGTTGATGTGACACGACTCAAAATCAGAAGAAACATAGTGACTGCATGCAATATTGGGCTCAAACATAAAAAGATTATGTGAATGGCACAGTGTTGGGTAGTGTTTCATTCTGCTGTACACAAGGTCGCTATGAGTTGGACCTGACTCAGCGGCACCCAACAACAGCAATCCATTATATAAACTCAGATACAACAGATGTAAATAACTTCAACAGCATACATAATCGCAAAATGGAGCGAAATAACTAGAATGTAGCAAATTTTACTTTTTTAAATATAACTTAACTGTAAGTTTACACAATTTGTTTTTTAATAATGGTTTCACTTAATAATTGGCTCTCAAAATTCATCAAAGTTTAAAGGTGGACTCTAGTGAGCAGGTACAATTCCCTCTTGCACAACACTGCATGGTGCTCTTCAAAGACATTGATGGTATTTTGAACAAACTTAGAAAATGAAACTAATAAATCATGTGGAGTAAACTATCTCCAGTGTTTCCAAACAGTGCCAACATCTTTGCTAAACCCACTTTAGACATGCTACTCAGTACAAGTTAGACCACGGAGAGTATTTCCAGGAATATCATTAATGAGAACACTGCCTATTGGTATAGTGCTTGACACTTTTTAATAGTATAGCGAGTTAGGACCGTCTTAACGTGCACACAAAACTTAATTGGGCAAGGAATTACAATTTGATTCCTAGTGGGTGAAAGGAGTGTCTTGGGAGTCATTTGTCAAAGAGAGGCGGGGAGGTGAAACTGGGAGCCTTGTAAGGAAGCTGGTCAGCGACCCCACGACCCCACGGTTTCAGCTTTTCTACTAGAAATGGCTCCATTACTGTGCAAGCAGGTAGATGCACTATAGTCCCGGGCTATCACCCAGCACTTGCTCCCTCTCGCTTGCTCTCTCCCTCTCTCATGCTCTCACTGACTCTTAACTTTGGAGACCTTACTAGAACTCTTTCCATCGGATGGAATAGAAAACGGAGATGCATCCCAAAAGTCCTTCAAACAACTAACCTTATTAGAGCCACAACAATCCAATAAATTCTTTTTAAAAACGGTGTGGCTGATTTTTCTCCCTATTCAATCGTACCTGTTACTGCAGCAGGCGCTTATGTGCAGACTCTACATAGAATCTCACCGCCAAACTCAGCAACAGCAGTAGTCGTGGCCGAGTGGTTAAGGCGATGGACTAGAAATCCATTGGGGTCTCCCCGCGCAGGTTCGAATCCTGCCGACTACGAGATGGTGAAAGTTTTGTCGTAAAATATTTTTCATTTGGAGTACTTTCTGAGAGCCTCCCACCAATAAAAGAAATCTATGAGCATCTGAAACAAAAAACCCAGGAGTGGACATGGGAGCGAGCTGTGGTGATTAGGGTTACAGCTTTGGCCTGAAGAAAGACTGGACGCCGGGTAAGCAGGAAGGAAAAATAAAAGCGAAAGCGTCTCGAGGCGACCCAGGAACACACAGCTCTAAACTCCAGAAGGGAGTCCCCGCGTTGCCCCAGGCTTCTGGGCCCACCGAGAACTCTACAGCGAGCCAGTCAGCGACCCTACCTCACAGGGTTCTCGGGCCGCCACGGGGCCTGCGCATGCGCGGGGGCGGGTACAGAGAGAAGGCGCGCGCGACTGGCTCTCGCGTTGCCCCTGGAAACCGCCAGTAGCCAAGGTGCCTGGAGCTAGGGAAAGCCCTGACGATTCAAGATGGCGAAAGACCTAGACGAGCTCTTGGATGAAGTCGAGACTAAGTTTTGCAGACCCGACCCACTGAGGCTGGGCAAGGACGAGCGGCCCAAAGGCTGCGGCGGTGGCACCCACAGCAGCGACCGGAACCGAGCGGAGGCGATAGAGAATCTCAGGTTAATGGGCGGGAAGGGTGGACTGTGCGGGGAAAGCCCTGCTCCAGGCCCCAAAGCCGCCCCTCGGCCGCCGCATCCAAAGGAAAAGCTCACGACCTCCGTTCCCACTCCGCATTAGAGCTCTGACTCTTCCCCAAGCTCTGGGGCAGCGCAAGTTCAACTCGCTGCCCTTCAACAGACACCCTGCGTCTCTTCGCTCGGCCCACACCCCGCCCCTGGGCGGACTCCAGAGAGCTGGCCGGGTGATGCCCAGCCTCAGAGCCTGCGGCCAACGCTCAGTCCCTCCCAGCACTTCTGAACTTCCCATGCGGGCAGGGATGCAGCTTGGTCGTCTTTCTCCCTAGCCCCGAGGGGTTAGCCACACCAGACTGTGGCTCAGTCTAACCCAGTAGCTCTCATACCCTGTGAGGTGTCCTAACAGAAAACATCCATTGATGTTTTGTTAGAATCCATTGTTAAAGCTCAAACCAATCCTTGGACCACTTTTAAGGAAGGAGGAAACGATTCTGTTCTATCATTCCCCGCCTTTTTTTTTTTTTTTTTTTTTTTTTTAGCTCAAGGAGTTAGATGAGATTCGATTCATAACAAAAGGGTTAATTATTATAAACATCTGTATTAATTTCCCATGGCCCCAAGATAAAGGACCCAGCAGCTGTCAGACATCCATATCGAAATTTAAAGACGTTTCTTAAATCTTTTGAGTTTTGACCTCTCCCAAAAACAAGCCTGTCTTTCATATTTGCCAGTTTTTTTCCCCTTGGTGTAATCATTAAATAATAGGACTCTCTCATTCACTTTATTTCTCCCTCAATCTCAAAAAAAAAAAAAAATGTTTGAGTCAGTGTGAGTAATCATACTTCAAAGTGATGACTTAGTAGACTCAGCAATAACTCTTGCTAGACTCCTTTGGAAATTGCCTCTTGCCTAGAATATTTGGGAAAGGCTTGTGAAATTACAAAGAGGCAGGTTTACAAAGAGTGACAAGAATGTCACTCTTGTTAACTTTATGACCACATGGCGGGAGGGTTCTCGGAAGTATTACTCAACCCCATTGCTCATGTGTTTATAAAAATGCACTGTCAAGCCAGGGGGGAGAGGCACACACCTTTAATCCTGGCTACTCCAAGGGCTGAGGCAGGAGGATCCCAAGTTTGAGGCCAGAGGTAGCCTGTATAAATTAGTGTGACTCTACTACAAAGTTAAAAATTTTATATGAGCTGACAATGTGGACCTCTAACAATACTGAGGTAGGCTGATAGAGTTTGAATCCATCTACCTCATGAAATTTCAGGATTGCATGAGAAAAGATAACCCAGACAGTATGTCATCAAAACCAAAGGAGGAGAGAATTTCATGAAAACATCTTCACAAGCTGCTGTCATAAACAGAATTTAAGGAACTGGTACCTAACAGTGTCAAATGTTTCTGAAAGATTAAGGAGGATTGGAACTGAGAAAGACCACTGAATGTAGTGATTTGGGCAGTGGTGACCTTTGAGAGAAGAGTTTCACTATAGTTGAGATATGTAGAGGCCAGAGATAGAATATCATACCTGAAAGTAGTTGTAAATTGTTACCTAGATACCATTTTCATAGATAAAATATTTGAGTTTCAGAGAAACTAAGTAACTTAAACTAGGTCAGTAGCTTGGACCAGTGGTGATTTTGCCACCCAAGAGGCATTTGGCAATGTTCAGAAATATTCTTACTTTTCACAACCAGGAAAAGATGTGTGCACACACACACCCCAAAGAGGTACCTGGCCCAAAATGTCAGTAATTCTAAGGTTGAGAAACACTCATCTAGTTACCAACTGATGCAAAATCTAATTTACTTGTAAGGAAGTCGAAATAATGGATATACACTAGTCCTTCAGTAGTTAGTAGAGAGAGTGGCAGTTTCAATAGATGGATTTTTGGAGTGATTTCTTCCCAGTTTTTTGTTTGTTTACATAAAAAGGAAAGTTTTGAGCATATTTCTAAGGCAAGTGGAAAAGCCAGTGTATTGTGAAAGACATTAAAGATAAAAGCTAGAGAAGAAACAACCAAAGAGGCAAAGCCTGGAGACAGATGGGATCAACCATTAAGTATTAGCCAGCAGTCTCTAGATTTTCTTTTATCAGATTAAATAATCTTATTCCAAACAGTAACAAAGAAGGCCTACATTCCTGGTGTTAAGAGATTTCAGAGTAAATACGTTTCTAAAATTAGAGTTTGACCAAAAAAAAAAAACCTTCTAAAACAAATCATTTAATTGTCCAATGACATTATTAAATTGTTATACAGCATCTGCAACATATAAACTCTAAAGATAATTAATCTCACAGCATGTTAGATATATGGACTGCCCTAGATTCAATTCCAAGCCTTTTCTCCCATGATTTATATGACCTTGGACAAGCTTCTGAATCTTTTCAGTGCTTTTTCTTTGCTTAAAAATTGGAGTAATAAAGATATCTTCATGTAAAGCCTTAGGATAGCACCTGCCTGGCATTTAGTAAATATTCAGTAAGTATTCACTTTTAAATAGAAATCTTGTGCAGGAACAGTTTGTATTAATAACCCATTGATGGTTTTGCCTGAAAAAGATAAAGAGATAATTGAGATAATCTATCACATAGAAGTGTGTTGTTTTTGGTTGTGGTCATTTGATGATATGACCTTTGGCTCCTCTAGTAAAGACATATAGTTGTTTGACTTAGAATGGAACCACTTATTTATAATATCAGGTTTTACTTATAATTCTACATATTTTGTATTCTCTAAATAAGTGCTTGACATAATTAGAAAAATACATTCCCAGGTTTCTCTTGAATATAACTTGTAGGTTTAAATGTTTTTTGTTAAGTACATAATGTTGTTGTTAGGTGCTGTCCAGTCAGTATCCGACTCATCGTGACCCTGCATACAGCACGTGAAACACTATTGTCAGTGCTTCTCTGCTATTCATAGGGTTTTCAATGGCGGATTGGTTTTTGGGAGTGGGTTGCCAGGTCCTTCTCCCAAGTACATAATAGTGAAGTATATATGTGAATTTGTACCATAAACTATATCTTCATCTCAACAAACTTAGGCTATGTCCATAGCAAAAAAAAAAAAAAAAAAAAAAAAAACAATTAACATCACATTTACCCTCATGTTATTAACTCTAATAGTGGACTTTAAATAAAACTCTCTGATACTGACTTCATCTGCTCTTAAGCTTCAGGCATGGGAATTGTGGTTTGTTTTTGTTTTTTTTCTTTTCAGATCAACAGAAACATTTAAAAAAGAAGATGATCTCAACAGTCTTATTAATGAAATATTTGAAGAGCCCACCTTTGACAAAAAGTCCTTTGTAAGTCAAGTGTTAAAATTTGCAGCAATTCTGTCATTTCAAGACATTGAGAGTAATCCTCAAACTTAAAAGACAGTATAGTAGCTATCAGTAGTCCTTTGAGTGCTGAGAAATACCATTGCTTAAAGAAATTATTCCACTTAAAAATTTGTACAGGAAATAAAAATAATAGAAACGCTCACTGTGTGTTTCCTTATTCATTTCTCTGCAACAATAAAAAAACTAGAACTAAGTACAGTAGCACACACCTATAATCCTAACAAGAAGTTTGAGGCCAGAGGCAATCTGCACAATTCCATAAGGCCATTTCTCAAAATAAAAAGTAAAAATGAGCTGCACCCATGATAGAACACTTGCAAAGCATGTGTGAGCCCCTGGGTTCAGACCCCTCAGCACCAAAAAAAAGAATGAACTAGAAAGGCTGTTAGTATAAAAGTCAATTCACAGATCAAGTTGATCACTTGTATTTATTTGTAATCTAAGAACACCTTTCTAAAAGACCCAAAATAAACAATATGCATTATAGGAATGTGTGTCTCAGTTGCAATGCCGTTGTTGTTATTGCAAAAACTAATGACTAGATTGTTAATATTTTAAATGTTTATTATCTATTTTAACTTTATAAAAAGTTAATTGTATAATAATAGCTTCCTATACTAAATATATCTTAATGTTTTGCTATATTTGCTTTTCTTTTCAGACAGTTCTTGCTGTGTAGCCCAGACTGACCTTGCATTTACAATCCTTCTGCCTCAGCCTCCCAGGTGTTAGGCTTAGAGGTATGCACTACTGTGCCCAGCTAGACTTATTTTTTTTTTAAGAATTAAAAATTACAGATATAAGCCGGGCAAGGTGGGACATGCCTGTAATCCCAGCGGCTGGGGAGGTGGAGGCAGGAGAATTGCAAGTTCAAGACCAAAGGTAGTCTGTGTAAATTAGCAAGACCCTGTCTCAAAAACATAAAAAAAAATGGGCTGGGCATGCAACTCAGTTGTCCAGCACTTGCAGAGCATGCAAGCATGAGGCCCTGGGTTCAACCCCAAGTACCGCAAAAAATAAACAAAAAAATTACAGATATAGTTTAAGACCTCTCCAATCTTACTCTACTACTGCTTTCCCTCCCAGAGGTAACCACTCTCCTTTCTATCTAAACTTTGATATTTTTATAACATATATGTGTGTGTGTGTGTGTGTGTGTGTGTGTGTGTGTGTGTATATATACATATATATATATGTATATATATATGTATATATATATATATATATATATCCATAGACAATTTTAACTGTATAAAATAGATCACTGTGTAACTGCCACTGGTTTTTTTAATCCATTTCATTGGCAGTGGACATTTAGATTGTGCCCATTTGTTTACTTTTACAAATAGAGCTTCATTAGATGCTTTTGTATGTCTTCTTTTACCCATATATAAGAATTTCTCTAGGATATATAAACCTAGAAGAGCAATTCTTAGGTCATAAAGTCTGCCCATCTTCACCTTTTCTACCCATTGCCAAATTGTTTCCCAAAGTGACTGCATCATTTATAGTTTTCTCACCAGCAGTGTATCAGGGTTTATATAGCTTTTGTGTGTGTGTAGTGCTGGGGATCAAACCCAGGTCCTCACAAATGCTAAGCCAGTGATCTACCACTAGCCTGTAACCCCAGCTTAAGTTTATGTACTTTAGTGTTCTATCAATATGAGTGTGTGTGTGTGTGAAACATATTTGTTAGATTAAAAAAAAAAAGACCAAATAAACACTTAATTTAACAAACACCACAAAAAAATTCTAAAAAATAAATATAATACCTGAGATTTTAGGGATTTAGATAGGGAAGATTAAAAACATTAAGCTGAAAATCACTAGGTTATAAATGTAGGCCACTTGTATTTTTGTCAACTAAACCAAAAATAAAATGACTAGGTTTTAAGGTCCAAATTTTTCTAAATTTAACATTTTCAGCTTATCTGAGATAAATTAATAAGCTTATGCTTAGTTGATTAACATGTTAATACAATACCAATATTAAATATTCTGCAAACAGAATATAAGTGCCAAATAAGTATATCATAAATGCCAAGTAGTAATGCTGATTAATAGTAAAAAATGACATGATGTTTTTGTTATTAATCATCTGAGCCACTCATTATTTCTTAACTACTATACGGTACCTATCTGTATATGAGACATTACCTGCAGGTTGAAGTGTTTTAGAAGATAAATACTTATGGTTTGGCTTTAAGATACACTAATTTGGAATAACCTGCTGCTGTAGCCCTGTGGCATCCGATCCCGTCAGATCTCGGAAGCTAAGCAGGGTCGGGCCTGGTTAGTACCTGGGTGGGAGAACGCTTGGGAACACCAGAAGCTGTAGGCTTGGGAGAAGGACCTGGCAACCCCCTCCCCAAAATCAATCTGCCATTGAAAACCCTATGCACAGCAGAGAAGCACTGACAATAGTGTTTCCCCTGTTGTACAGAGGGTTGCTATGAGTCGGATACCGACTCATGGCACCTAACAACAACAACAACAACAACAATTTGGAATAAAAGTAGTTCTTAAAATCATGAAGGAAAATTATGCAATTCTGTACAAGGTGTGATCACAATATATAGTGAATGATTAAAAATTTTTATTACAATAAAAGACACATCCCAGCACTTCAGAAAGTGGCAAGAATGATAAGTATATCTGAAGCTAGGGAGAGAATTTTAAGGAGGATTAATGACAAGGTGTCTTTCACTGTAATAAATTTTTATTAAAACATTCACTAAATCTTTTGATCAGACCTTATGTTTCCCTTTTTTAGTTATATCTGATTTTCCAGCCTTTGAAAGAACTAGCAAGTCTATATAAAACATTTACTGGTGGGGGGAAAAGAAGTGTCTGAATGAGTGGTCCACCCCCACGTTGCCCTGAGGGGCATCTGAGGAGAAAGTCCGAAAGTACTACTGCTCAGAGCGCTAGCCTCTGCTCTTATTTGTTACATTTCTAAACTGTTCTCAAAGCCATGTGTGGTGCCATATGCCTGTAAACCTGGAGCTCAGGAGGCTGAAGTAGGAAGACTGATATGAATTTGAGGCCAACATGGGCTATATAGTGAGTGCCAGCCCAGTTTGTGCTACACAATGAGACCTTGTCTCAAAAAAACAAAACAAAAAGCCACTGCTCCTAGACCCACACCGGAAAGCCCAGGACCTAACAACAAACGTCACAGTGTACCAGCTTGGAGTTCCAATCATGAGCCTGGATAGTAAGTGAAACATGCTCCTCAAGACAAAAAGAAACTCATATATATTATTATTTTGCAGACATGCAGCAAAAATTTTTTTCCTGCTTAATGTCATATGAAAGACTTAAGAGAAAAAATTTTTCTGTTTAACATAAGGTGAAAGAGTTAAAAGAAAGAGTAAAGTGAAATATTTTTGCCTCCATTAAACTTCCTCACCCACTAGGTAAAATGAAAGCATGTCTCTGCATAGTTTAAATTGTGTTTTCTCCATCTCACTTCCTCTCCTTGGCGGTGGTCCTAGTATGGGGTTGGTTTATATTGTTTGGTACTATATACCAGTTAACACTTAATAAATGCTTGCTAATGATGTTAACATTATGTAACCATACAGGAACTACTGCAGTTATAACTAGGTAGTTCTGCATTTTCTTTGAAAATCTATTGGTTGATTCCATTCCATTGGATCAAAATTAATATTCCTGAAGCTACACAGGAGTTTGGTTAGTTTATTTTTAGTTCAGATGAGTACCACAACCTTTAAAAATGAGTCTGAGGTTTTTTTCTTCATCAAATGAATTTTTCCAGAATGAAGTTTTAAATAGCAGACCCTTCACATTAAATCATTGAACTCTGGTATTAACTGAAAAGTTATAAAATGACTCTAAATCTTAACATGCTAATAATGGCAGTATATCAATTTCCTAGACTAAAAGTTAGCAGAGTAATTTGAAAATTACTCAGGGAGTTCTTCCCTGTTGCCTTTAAAAGGTTTTGATCATTGTTTCCATTTCAGATACTTATAAGTGATGCCACCAAATTTTTTATTTAAGTCATTAAAAAAACATTCTTATAAAATAAATAATAATTGGTTTTCATGTTGCAATCCTCTGAATTACCCTCGCCCTTTTATTTTTTTTTTAACAGAAATTAAAATCTAAATCTTCAGGTAACACATCTGTCAGAGCTTCCATTCAAGGGTTCAGTAAAAGGTAAGTTGAGATTGCTTTGATGAATTATACACTCTAGTGAGCAAACACTATGAGCATAGGCTAGTAGATTTTGTTACCATTTAAACAACAGTGATATTGAAGAACAAAGCATTGGTTGGCCTTCAGAAGAAAGACCAATAGGAATAATATTCAGTGTTCTTATGGTCTGTAACCCCTTAATATAAAGGAAATTAAATGGGAGATTATTGCTATTGTAAGTAATTTTCTGCTGTGTTAAAAAAAAGTGTGAACTAGTTCTCAAAATTAATGTTCTGCTATATTCTTTAGTATTTACTTTATCCCTTACAGTATTTGGCAAACACATTTTTCTATGACTCATTTTAACTCGAGTGTTCCAGAATGCACAGGTTATATCCAACAAAGCTGTGACTCTGTAGTAAATACCTCTTCTTTGAAATAATGTCTTGCTAGGGGAAACATACAATTTGATTAGAGGAATATAGAATCAATAAGGCCAAATTAACTTCTCATATTTCTTTTTTGCTATAATTTCATTTTTCTTCATCTGGTGAACATGACTAGTTGCAGTCCAGTGTACCTCAGTGGAAGCACTCTTCCATGTGGGATTGGAACAAATACTTCACAGAGGTAGGATGGCAGAAATATATCATAGTTTCTCACTAGGTTTTTATAAATTGATCCTCTTTTGTTAAAATGTAATTCTCACCTCTTGGTATCAGCCTGTTTTATAATGGGAGGTACATTTTGTTGGCCAATCTAAAGTCACTGTTAATATGTTTATTGTTCTTGGGACATAGCTATTGAAAGCTGCGATGTTGGGTGTGTATTGTTCAATGTGTTGATGCCCTTTTTTGAGCCCCACCTAGGTCACTCCTGTCCCAACTTGGTTTTCACCTGGCACCAGGAAAGTGAGCTTCCTTCCAGGCATTGGAAACTAGTGGATAAAGGAGGTGAAGTGAGTAGCTTTGCAGTGTGCACGATGCCTTGGCCACACTGACTTGACTAAACAGCATGAGAAACTACAGGTGTACACTACCCAAAAGGTTCTCAAGCATAGTCACTTGATTTTATGTATTTCTAAGGCAGAAACCCACTGTTCCTGGTCTCTTCCCTGTCCCTTCCCAAACCCACTTTCTCAGGCAGTCTCACAGTCATGACACAACTTACTCTAAGCCCATATTAGCTCCTAACACATTCTACTACCATTTTTACAATATAGGGCAGCTGACTGGTTTTAAGCAAATCTTTCGGTTATCCTGCTACTTTTAGTTCTGTTTTTGGCAGAGGCTTACTTACCCAGATTACTTTATTATAATTTTTACCTAGTTATTTCTAAAACATTTTTTAATTTTTTGTTAATTTTTTTAAAAAGAAAAGACTGAGTTATGTGATTGTTGGCCACATTCCTGGGGTACTGTTAATGTTGCATAATAGAAGTAGAATCTAAAAAGATATTGTTGGAGGGTTGGGGTGGTACTCGCTTAGATCCTAGGAAGGTTAGAAGGAAAGACCATAGGACTAAGATGAAACTGTGAGTCTGAGAAGCCAAATACAGGAACATTAGGCAGCAGACCGGCTAACTACACTAAGGTGCTACCTACTATAAGTGCTATAAATAAGACTTGAAAGCAGTTGAATCATTGTGTATCAAGGAGTGTCTAAACATAGAATTAGAGATACAAACTCATCATAGAGGAGAATGTAATCTTGTTGCTATCAATCTTGAATTACCTGGGTCTATTCAGTTGGACTTGGCCTCAGTCATTTTCAGAGCCATGCCTACTCCAATCCAGGCTTCGCCCAAGTCACTCAGGAACTACAGCAGCAGTTTCCCAATTACTATCCATTTCAACTTCTCTTATCCCATGCACATACAGCATTCAAGATAAAATCACTAAAGTACTACTCTGAGCACTTCTGTCCTGTTCAAAAAGCAAATGAGAGTTGCTGTTTGTCTCATGTTAACCCTAAACTGTAATCTCTACCAAATTATTACTCTTGCTCTTCCTCTTTAGTTCCTTCTTCTGCAATTAAAGCCTGGGCCAGATACTCTGCTATTACTAGAATACTTGTCATTCTCCACTTTCCATTTAAATTTTTCTGCCTCTGAGTATTATAACATTTATTTCCTACCTGGTATGACACTCCTTTCTAAAGCGTGCCCCTCCTGTCTTACCTGCTTCATTCACATACTATAGATTCAATTCCTCATTCTGTTTGAGCTTCTTTCTTCATTTTTTTGTTTAAATGCATTGAATGTGTACCCTAACCCCACTCTGCTAGCCTGCAACCATACCACTGGCATCTGATCCCATCAGATCTCAGAAGCTAAGCCTAGTCGGGCCTGGCTAGTCCTTGGATGGGAGATCACCCGGGAACACCAGGTGCTGTAGGCTTGAGAGAAGGACCCAGCAACCCACTTCTAAAAAACAATCAGCCATTGAAAGTCTTATGAATAACAGAGAAGCACTAACAGTACTATTTCGCCTGTTGTATGTAGGGTTGCTATGAGTCAGACACCAACTCCATGGCACCTAACAACAACAAGCCCTGTGCTGGTTTACAAAAAAAAAAAAAAAAAAATGGCACAACACTGGCCAGTAGAAGAACAGATAAACAGCAAATCATCACTCCCAGGGTATAAAGAGGAAGGTCTCTGATGACAGAATGCCTGAGTCACTCTGCCACTCACAAGTTGACAATCCTAGAGAAGGGATGTTATATTCTAAAGCCTCAGTTTCCTCACCTATGAAAACTAAACTTCGTGGAGACATTGTAAGGATGTGATGAAATAATACAATATAAAATAGCTGTGGCTGTGGTGCATACATAAGACAGCTAGCTCCATCAGGTTTATAATTGCTTATGTCTTTCTCATCTAGTAGTCCTACTTCGTATGTTATATGTCAGGGCCAAGAATCTCAACTTCCTCTACTTTTCCATTTTACTCCAGGAACTACGTAGCAGTATTTAGTTCTGATTTTTCAAATCATCTTTGAAAAAAGAAATTACATTCTGATTTACTTCCAAATACTAACCATTTTGTTAACATTTTTTATACATAGTACATTTATGTGTGTGCTTTGATATATTCTACCATAGAGGACTTTTGTTTTAGAAGGAATCTCAGTAAGCAAAAGAACAGCCTATTTTTATAGCTCAGTCATCCTATCACATGGTATTGATGCATGAGGATGCTAACATCTACTTATTCCTACCTTTTGCACAGCTGTGATATCCATTCGCATATATGCACAGGTGAATGGTTATATTCACAGATCTTTCCTTCTTAACCTATTACAAAGAAACCAGTCAGCTTCTGCCCCTTTCATGACATAGATCTGCATACATAGAAAGGTAAACACACATATTCACATGTACTGTCCAGAGCACTTTTATATATGCATGTTGGTTTACTTGCTCCACAAGGGAAAAAAACAGATGCAGACACAGCAAAAATTTTCAACTCTATTTCAAAAATGAAGAGATTGAGGTACTGGTATTAAATTTGTCAAGCACTTATTAACCTCCTGTTAAGTCCTAGGGATTAAGTGGACAAATTGTAGTGGACAAATGAGTATTTCCCTGTCCTTAATGAACATTCTTTCAATCTCATTAAGGAAATAGACCTTAATAGGTAATTCTGCAAATAAGTACTTAATTTCTATTTAATATGTGATGTGAAGGGAAAGAACAAGTTTCTATAAGCGTGGATAATGGACACCCTAGCTAATATGAAGGGTCAGAGAATGCTTCCATAAGCAGATAACACCACAATCAAACCATAAGATGAAAAATGAGTAGAGTTAAGCAGGGAAAGGGGACCACTGGAACCACAGGACACAGCATCATACAGGATCCCTGGGATGGAAAGAGGCTGGAGAGTGAAAGAACAGAGGGCAGCTGATGAACTAGAGCATAGTGAGCAGGAGAAAGAAAGGCTCCTAGTGGGGTTGGAGAGAGAGTCAAATAGAAGCCATTGGGTTCAGGAAGCAGATTTCCAACAGATAAGAGTGATATAATCAGATATGTGTTTCTTTAAAAAGTCATTTAGGCTGCTGTATGGAAAATGGCTTAGAATTTAGAGAGTTAAGACAGGAAGGGATACAGGGAGACTAGTCATCAGGCAGTAGTTACAATGGCCCAGGACAGAGAGAATGGTAGCGGTGACCTCAGTGGTAGCAATGGCTATATGGAAAAGGTATCAAATTTGAGATAATAGAAAATTTTAGAAAACAGAATTGACAGAATTCATTAATTAAATGGCTATCGTAAGTAACAAAGAAAGTTGTTAAGAATAATTCCCAGGTAACGTATCTTGCCTAGGATCACATCTATTATTACAAAACCAGAATTCAAACAGGTAACTGGATTTCTAACCCACTATGCTTTCTCATGTACCAGTTTGCAGGATGTAAGAGGGAAGACTCTTAGCTGCTTTTGCTATCGCAGCTGCTGTTATTTTAAATTGTCCAAGCATCAAGATTTCCTATCCCTACTGTGTAGATCTGATAGGATTTAACTGAGAACTCTGGAGTCTGGACAGAAAGTATGTGGGGCTGTCTTTTGGGCGTTCCCACCATAAACATCTATGAAATATTCAGTTCTTCGTATTAGCTGGACAAAAAGACCAAAGTGTTGGTGACACCTTCATTTGTGTAGTCCTTCCACATTTTAGAGGAAAAACCTTAAAATTTATCTTTCATTAGAATCATAATTTTATATTGGTTAAGCTTTTATATACACATGGTCTCCTACTTAAAATCATTCATCTTTTTAACTTTATTAATGGTACAAAGTGATATGTATTCAGTATTAACCATACTTCAGGTTTTTAATTTTGATTTTTCCCTGGCTAGCAATATGATACTCTGAATGCTGGGTAGTGGCAGTGAGCCAGGGCTGCCAGTTAGCCACTTGATCACAAGGGTAAACAACCAATTCTCTGCAGTATATTATATTGCTAAATTATGATCTTTGGTAGATTATGTGTGTTAAATGCATTCTTAACTTATGAGAAGTTTATTGGAACATAACCTCATCATAAGTCAAGGAGCATCTGTATATAGTTTTGGAAGACAAATATATTTAAGCCCTGAAAATAACCACTGATTTACATGGCCAGAGCACAAAGGAAATTGGTTATACCTTATTTGTTTTATGTATTTGATGTCCAGATAAAGCTCTGGTTTGGTAATGTTCTAGGGTATAAAGATTTAAGTCTTTTGCCCAGTTGGTAGATGTTATTGTTAAGTGCCATCAAGTCAGTATCTGACTCATAGCAACCCTATGTATAATAGGCGAAACACTAGTGCTTCCCGGCTATTCATAGGGTTCAATGGCTGATTGTTTTTTAAAGGGGGAGTGGGTTGCCCAGTCCTTCTCCCAAAACTATAGCACCTGGTGTTCCTAGGTAGTCTCCCATCAAAGTACTAACCAGGCCCAACCCTGCTTAGTTTCTGAGATCTGACAGAATCGGACGCCACAATGATATGGCTGCAGGCAGTTGGTAGATAGGAGAAAGAATAGTAGAAGTGCGGTGGCATTAAGTGCTGTAGATGAAACCAAGGCAATATTTTCAAGCCAGTCAAATTTTACTCTTAATATATTTTTAAACTACTTGCAAGACTGTATTATTCTATAGACTGGTACTAATTATGATCTAATAGAGTGAATCATAGCAGTGGAATGATTTCTTAGCTGCAAGTTAGTCTTATTTTTCTCATAGGATAGAGTTATCCTATGTAGTAGTGTGAATAAATTTGAATAAACTACTAGGTTTTAAGTTAAATTTAAAAGCTGTATTTAACATCATGTTTGAGATTTTACACATGTAAAATGTCAGGAAATTCTAAGTTATAGTTCCCACAACAGCAATAATTCAGCCAAATTGCACATATGTATTAAGGCATTAAAGTTAACACTCTGTGCAATCATGTAGTAAACCACATATGCATAAGAAAGCAAGTTATGTTAGCTTTGGGAACCATCATTTTGTATTTCCTGACTTTTGCATTCAAAATCTGAATTCAAATATGTACGAATGTAATTGTGTTGAATTTCCAAAGATGTAGATACAACTTCATAAATAGTTAACAATTTGAAAGAAAGTATGGAGTGGCTGGGATTTAGCTCAGTTGGTAGAGCTCTGTGCTGCAATCTCTGAAGACCCGAGTCAATCTCTGAAGACCCGAGTTCAATTCCCAGCACTGCAAAAATGGGAGAAGGGCCTGGCAATCCCGAAACAGTAAGCCATTGAAAACCCTATGAGGGTCGCTATGAGTCGACGGCACCTAACAATAACAACATGGAGTGGCTCATGAAGCTTGCATAGATTTTTAAATGTTTAGCTATTATTACGATTAATAATATTTTTAGAAATACAAAGCATTTATTCTCAAAGAAACTTTGAGGCCAAAAAGTATTTTGAAGTTAATGTATCTGAATTTTGGAGGGAAGTAAGTGGAAAAATCTAATGATGGATTTATTTTATTATTTTTTTGTCATTGTTGCAGAAGTATTGAAAAAAACAACATACTATTGAAATAGTAAAACATATTGAAACAACATAGTATTTAAAAAATAAAAGCAAAATTTAAAAATGTATAACGAAAGTTTGAGTCATAGAGAAGTTAATTTAACTAAGTTATACTAGTAAATACTGAGATTGGTATTCAAATCCAGCACTCTGTGACCAGAGTCTATGCTCTTTACTACCTATACTGGTGACATTATTTTTTTTCTTTGTTGTCATTTGTAAGCATTTGGCATATAGGATAAGTATTAGACTATTGGGAGAAGGACGTGACAACCCACTCCTAAGGCAATCCCGAAACAGCCGTTGAAAACCCTATGAGGGTCGCTATGAGTCGGATACGACTCGACAGCACCTAACAACAACAATGTGTTGAAAAGTTTTCCTCTCAGCCAGTCATGGTGGTACATACCTGTAATCCCAGTAACTTAGGAGGCAGAAGCAAGAGGATGACGAGTTTAAGGCCAGAGGCAGCCTGTACAACTTAGCAAGACCCTGTCTCAAGATAAAAAAAAAATTTAAAAGGGGATGAGGGTGTAACTCAGTAGTTGTTGTTAGGTGCTATCAAGTCAGTATCCGACTCATAGCGACCCTACATACAACAGGGGAAACACTATTGTCAGTGCTTCTCTGCTGTTCATGAAGTTTTCAGTGGTGGATTGATTTTTGGGAGTAGGTTGCTGGTCTGTCTCCCAAGCCTACAGCACCTGGTGTTCCCAGGCGGTCTCCCATCCAAGTACTAACCAGGCCTGACCCTGCTTAGCTTCTGAGATCTGACGGAATTGGATACCACAGGGCGACAGCTGCAGGCATAACTCAGTAGTAGAACATTTATAAAGTATGTGCAAGGCCCTGAGTTCAAACTCTCATACTGCCAAAAAAAAGTTTTCCTTTTCGTTACTGATCCATCCTGTGTGTGTGTATGTGTGTCTTAAAAACTCATCTTTTAGTTTTTGGATGACCAAATATACCATGTTACTTCTGATTATTAAACTTTTTCAAACAATAAAGGGGGGGGTTTAAAGTAAATCAGAATTACTATGCAAATCAAATTATTTGCTGCAGCAATTCATAATTCTTTTAAAATTTGCTGTATGTTATTGTTCACTCCTATAGTTACTATGTCATATATACATATATACATAATACATACACTTCAATTTCTCGAATATTCATTGGGCACCTATTAAATACTTAAGTATCGTTCTAGCAGTTCTGCCCTCTGTCCAACATAATCAGAATTTTGCTCTTCACTGCATCTTTGCCAACAGTACACAATGATGCTCTTTTCCCTCCTTTAATCAACCTCTTAACCCATAACAATTTTAAAAGAAACAATTCAGGTATACCTTCTTAGGCTTATGGAGATCATTCTATTTAAAATTATAACCCATCCTCTACCAGTACTCCTAATTTTCCTTATTATTATTACTAACTATTTCATTCAAAACACTTTTCATCTTTTAACATACTATATAATTTAGTTATTATGAATACCATTTATTTCATTTCCCACTAGAATCTAAATTTAATGAAGACAGAATCTCACTAGCACATAGTAGGGTCTCAGTAAATTGTTTTTTCTTGTTTTTTTTTCTCTTTGTGGTACTGGGGTGCTAAACCCAGGGCTTCATGCATACTTTGCAAGTGCTCTACCACAGAACTGCACTCCAGACCCCTTTTTTACTTTTTATCTTGAGACTGCTAAATTATGCAGGCTGCCTCTGGCCTTGAACTTGCTATCATCCTGCCTCAGCTTCCCAAGCAGCTGAGATTACAGGCATGGTTTGCTAAGTGGGCAAATGAAAACACTGATGCCAAGTAGTGGAGAAATAGAAACAAATAAGCTATGATCCCAGCATTGAAGTAGTTTATGGGAGAGACAGACTCATCACACAATCTTTGACAGAGGAATCTCTGGAAATTTCAGTAGGAGAAGTACTTTGAGAAGCTAGCTTACATGAAGAGCTCCCTGAGACACAATTTGAAAACCACTGAATTAAAAGATCTATAGATCCACTTTGTTCATTTTATTTTGCTATAATGTATATGTTTGCATCTGAGTGCAAGATCTTAGTAAAATAGGTGTGTGCAAAAAACTAACCCGAAAGTTTAAACATGTAAACGATCCTTCAGTATAAACACTTATAATTAGATTAATCTGTACCTTTCTTTTGCTTATTCAGTAATGTGTAATATATGATGTATGCTATGAATAAATCACCATATTTTCATATTTAAACACACTAATCATTTTATTATCCACTTATTTTTCTCTGATCAGAGCATGTGACCGTCTGCGTTGTATAGCTTGTGATTTCTGGGTAGTGAACTACAATGACTATATGTGGGACAAATCATGTGATTACCTGTTTTTCAGGTATGTTTCTAAAGAACTTGATTCTGTGAAAAATGTGCCAAGGACTTTATATTTCTCATTTTGCTGTATTGTCTCTTGGACTGCTTGGCCAGGTCATGTGACCTCCATCTCTTTAATATTTCTCTCATCCATCTTCTCCTTTCCATCTGTTTGCTGCGAGCCTTAATAAGGATGTGTCACTTCTGGATGAGTACAGGAGTAGCCTCCTCACTGATTTGTGTATCCACAGTCTCTTCTTTCAGACCATTCTTTCCTTATTAATAATTAAAGCATAGGTCTAAGTATGCCATTGTCTTGCCCAGCACATTTCTGCTTACAGAATAATGTCCAAATTTCTTAATAGGCATAAAAGACCTTCCGTGATCTAATCTCTGCCCAGCTTTGGCTTCTCACAATATACTGTCATCTTTACAACATTTTATTATAACAGAGTACTCAGTGTCCTGTTCCCTCTGACTGTACAAGCTCCCCACCTCCTGGGACACCTGCCTCCCATATCACCTACCCAAACCCTCCCTATCCCTCAGAATGCAATTCATTATGCATCTTCCATGATTCCCTCAACACTACCTCAGCTAGGAGGTAAACTCACGCATGCACTTATACATATACATACACAAATTAAAATACACACATATATGGAAAAATTATAATTTGAGAGATTTCACAGCTCCTAACTCAAATAAAGCCTAGTATAGTCCCAAAACCAGGTCCAGAACCCCTACTTTTAGCTCTGGCCCACTTCTTCCTCCTATAGTTACAAAAGATAAGTTTTCATTTCAACTTCCTTTTCCTTGCCTTTTTCCTCTCTCTCTCTCTCTCTCTCTCTCTCTCTCTCTCTCTCTCTCTCTCTCTCTCTCTCTCTCTCCCCCCACCCCCCCATGGTACTTAAGGTACCCAGGGCTTCACCCATATTTTGTAAGCTCTCTGCCACTGAGTTGCACCTCCAATCCCTTTTTTAAAACTTCTTTATCTTGAGACAGGGTCTCACTAAGTTGCACAGGTTGCCTCTGGCCTCAAACTTGCAATCCTCCTGCCTTTGCCTCCCACATCTCTGGGATTACAGGCATGTACCACTGCACCTTGCTCTTTTCTAACTTCTGTAACCCTCTGCTATTTACTGTCTTCTAGTTAATATCATAAATGGTTACTAATCCTATATGTTATCAAGATGAGTGATGAATTTCTATAAGACTAGCATAATATACCCCCATGTGTCTGTCAGCTTGTCATGCTGTGTGGGCTTGTGTGTTGCCTGATGCTGAAAGCTATGCCACCAGTATCTCAAATACCAGCAGGGCCACCCATGGTGGACAAGTTTCAGCTGAAGTTCCAGACTAAGAAGGACTAAGGAAAAGGACCCAGCAGCCCACTCCTGAAACAGCCCATGAAAACCCTATGAATAGCAGAAAAGCACTGTCAAATAAAGTGCATGCAAATGAGCCCCCCAGGCTGGAATGCATTCAAGAAATGACTGGGGAAGAGTTGCCTCCTCAAAGTAGAGTCAACCTTGACGATGGGAATAGAGTAAATCCCCTGGGACCTCCTTTTTGCTGATGTGACATGACTCAAAATGAACAGAAACACAGTGGCTGCAATAATGAACTCAAACATAAAAAGATTGTGTGCATGGCAGTGCTGGGTAGTGCTTCATTCTGCTATACTTAGGGTTGCTATGAGTCGAATCTAAGTTGACAGCACCTAACAATAACAGCATAGGATAAGATGTATGTAATGTCAAAACAGAGCACTGCACTACAGTCTCTGAGGTCTCGAGTTCAATTCCCAGAACCGTAAAAATGGGAGAAGGGCCTGGCAATCCACCCCCAAGGCAATCCCGAAACAGTCAGCCATTGAAAACCCTATGAGGGTCGCTATGAGTCGGATACCGACTCGACAGCACCTAACAACAACAACAATGTCAAAACAGTGACAAGCACAACCAGAAACTAAGTATATGGATGACTTGGTTAGTATGTGAGGAACTTGCAATATCTCAATCATCAAGAATAGCGGTTTGGAGCCAGGCATGGTTGTTCATGCCTCTAATCCCAATAGGAGGCTGGTGCAGGAGGATCTCAACTGCCAGGCCAGCCTAGACTACATAGTGAGACCCTATCCTCCCCCAAAAAATAAAAGAACACTTGTTGGTTTACTCTAGATTTTTGGCACTGCAATTTTAAAAACCTTATATACTTTTAGATAAAACAGTGACAACTGGATGATTTATTATACTATTAAAAATAAATTAGTAGTTATTGTTTAGAGCACTGGAAAATACTATCTCAGCTCTAAAGAGATTCTCTTAGGAATATGTTTGGGAGTTAAAAGAGTAGAAAACTAAAAAATAAGTCTATCTCAACCAAGATATAAATCACTGATGTGATATTTATTTTGTATAGATTTTTAGCAATTCTTTATCCAACAGACATTATTCAGCACCTAGTTATGGCACTCTTAGAAATTGGGATTATAAGGTGGAAAGACCCAGTTTCTGCTCTCAAGTAATGCACATTTCTGAGAGAAAGAGAGAGAAAAAGAAAGAGAGAGGAAAGAGAGAGAGAGAGATTAATTGTGGCTAACATCATGCAATAAATGTGGCAGTAGAGCTAGGTTAAAGGAGTATCACAAGGCAAGGCAGCAAGGCAGATACACTTCATCCTACAGCATCTGGAAAGGCCTCTCAGAGTCCTGAAAAATTATCTAGCTTACAAGAGAAACACTGGTTTTCTTTTGGAAGGGCTTTTATAGATACAGGGAAATGAAAACCACATGGCATATTTGGGTAGTTACATGTAGTGTGAACTGGATAAAGCATTGGATACAAGAGCAAGAGATGGCAAGAAGCAAAGTAATGTAGAAAGACCAAAAAGACCCAGGAAAGCAATTCTGAGGAATACGAATATAATTCTTTAAGCAATGGGCTGCCATTAAATGCTTTTGATCAGGACAGAGTTCTGAATAGATTTGAATTTTTAAGAGATAACTTACTTCTATATGGAAACCTGGGAGAATGACCCAGCAACCCACTCCCAAAAAACAACCAGCCATTGAAAACCCTATGAATAGCAGAGAAGCACTGACAATAGTGTTTCATTTGTTGGACATAGGGTTACTATGAGTCGGATACTGACTCGATGGCACCTAACAACAACAACAAATGGAAGCCAGGGCAGTTAAGACTCATTATGGGGATTAATGAAGGGATATTAGGGAATCCAGTGAGAAAGAAATGAAGATCTGAATTATGGCAATGAGGAAGGTAAGAAGAGGAGCAGATTATTTGAGAAAGATTTTAGAGGTAATCCTGTCTGTGGAATGCAAGAGACAAATATCTAGGATAAATCCTAGGCTTCTGTCTAGACTATGATACTGTCCATTGATGAGGGAATTTCAGAATAAATTTAAACTGGGTTTGTTGGCACAAGCCTGTAATCCCAGCACTTGGGAGGCAAAAGCAGGGGGTCATGAATTTGAAGCCAACCTGTGTTACATAGACAAACCCTCCCTAAGAGGGGAAGAAAACTGAACAAGTTTAAAGGAAGAAGCTATAAGTTAATTTATGGGTGTTGTTGCAACTGTCTCTGAAGCTCAGGGATGTAACTGTACTATGAGATTGGATACTGTTAGCCAGGAGGGCACCTTAGAAGTCTGTCAGTGAAGGCAGAGTTAGGAATCATTTTGTTTAAAAGGAGAAATTTATATTGTGAGGAGAGTGCAAACATGGGTGGAGACAGGTTGTGAGTAGAGGGGTCCAGAGTGCTGACAGAAAAGGAGGCTTGGTTAAGAAGGGGAGGATACTGATGTGTCCAGGGAGAGCTTACTAGGAAATTGAAGGCTTTTTGTGTCTGTTGGCCTGGTTTTGAGAATGAAGATGTGATCTGCTGAAAGTAGAATGTAGTGGCAGTTTCCTGAAATACAAGGAGAATGAGGAGGAATCACTGAAGGAAACCAGAGATAAAAGGTTTGCAGAGTGCCATTGAATGTCCCATCCATTTCTTGTGGTGTCAATCTGCACCCTTGTTGTAGTGTAAAATGCTGTGCAGTTTGTTTTATTGTCCTTATTTTACAGATGAGGAAAGTTAAGTGTATCCTAGCTTCAACAGGTTATACAGCTTTCTAAGAGAAACATAAATTATACTTATTGACACCCTTGCCTCTATAGCTAAATAAAATGTTTTCATTTTTCTATAAAATTATATGTTTTCTTTAATGGAAAATAATGAATGATTCCACTTCTAAACTTTTAAGATACATGCTTCTTAAAAAGTATTTGAAACCAAGCACCATGGCACATGCCTGTAATCCCAAAGATTGAGGAGCCAAAGGCAGAAGGATCACATGTTCAGGACCAGAGACAGCCTGCACAACTTAATGAGACCATATCTCAAAATAAAAAATGAAAAAAGGGCCGAGGGTGCAGCTCAGTGGTAGAGCATTTGCCTGGCATGCATGAATCCCAGAAGAAAGAGAAAGAAAGAGAGAAAGAGAGAAAGAGAGAAAGAAAGAAAGAAAGAAAGGGAGGGAGGGAGGGAGGAAGCAAGGAGAGAAGAGAGAGAGAGAAAGAAAATAGCACTTGACAAGTATCAATTAGTTCTCTGGCTATTCATAATTCCTAATCCTCAAATCTCTTAACTAAGGATTCAGTCAAGTATCAGATGTTCACTTTATCAAAATATATTGCAGGTTGGATAAAGGATGTGTTCCCTCATTTAACTAACTTCGTTTTGGTGTGGTTTTTTTCTTTCTGATAAAACCTACATTATTCAATTCTTCCTCTAGGTCACCATAATCTTAGCTAAGTCACTTTAACTGGTTAGAGTCTCAGTTTTCTCAACTCAGATGGTTGACCTGGGAAATCTCTCAAGTTTTGTTAGGTTCCAGCCTTCTAACTTGCACCTGAATTGTGTACAGTGCATTACTGAATGTGGTACCCACTGACCACCAGAGGGCACTTTGTAACCTGCCTTCTATTGCACAACTAATGGATAGCACTCTCTCTCTAGTTATACTGTATTTCAGTATTTCACTTTGTGGTTTTTTTATAATTTCATTTTTACATAAACTCAGTACATGAATTATAAAAATCATAATTGATTTTCTTTAGTAATTACCCTTATAGTAACTTCTGTATTCCCTTATTATAATAGTATCAAATCCAGTGATTATCCTTTTTATGATGCGTTTGCTCATTGGTTTAATTATTTTAACATTATTAACATTTATTTCAGGGTAGCCAATTACTTCGTTACTGATGTTGTTGTTAGGTGCCGTGGAGTTATATCCAACTCATATTGACCCTCATAGGGTTTTTGATGGCTGATTATCTCTGGATTGTTTTGAGTGTGGGTTTCCATGTCCTTCTCCCATTTTTGTGGTGCTAGGGATCAAACCCAGGGCCTCAGAGACCACAGAGCAGTACTCTACCAACTGAACTACACCCATTGTTACTGATAGTACAAGTAAATAAGCAAATCATTGAAACAAATGAAAAATACAGTCTCAGTTCAACATACAGAAATAACAAGCACTTTTTTCTATTAATGAAAATTTCTGTAGTTAATTCATCAGAAACCTATTCCCTTTATGCCTTTTATGCCCTCTCCACTTGCCTACTGTATAAGCTTTTGTGGCATACATGAATATCTGAGGTGGGAATTGAATGACCATACTTCCTATTCTATTCTCATGTCATCTCTAATAGGTCAAATCAGTAATTCTACAGCACTTTAGGTTGTTGTGTTCTAGTATAATCTTAATAAACAGGCCTAGAGGAGGACCATTTAAAAGCACTGAACATCAAAGAAATACCATCAGAAAGAGAATAGCAAAATATGTCTTCCTCTGTTAGTGTGAAGGGACCAAGATCATTTTGTGTTCAGATACTGTTAGTTCAAAAAAAAGTAGGAAACTAAAGCAATTAGAACTTTCTTGTGTATCACTAAGCACTGAACAAAACTACTATGCTGAAACTTTCCCATTCTACCAATAGGAACAACATGCCAGAATTCCACAAATTAAAAACCAAGTTGATAAAGAAGAAAGGAGCGCGGGCATATGCTTGCCAGTGTAACTGGAGAACTATTGAAGAACTGACTGAGCTGCAAACAGATCATCAGCTTCGTTGGGTTTGTGGTAAACACTAAGAATAAAGACGTTTCACATCTGGATAAAAGAAAGCATGAGAGCAATCTCCAGTCATCATCATATTAGGTAAAAGTACATGCCAGTCTCATGCCTTTTGGAAACAGACAGTGGATTTCATTTAACTACATAAAATTTTGAAGACGAAACGGACTGGGGAAGACAAATGTACTATAACACTTTAGAATTATTCCTTTTTGCTATATGAATATTTTGCTTATTATGGTAACAAATACCCAAATTCTTTACTAACCTATCTCCTATTAAGTGGAAGTTTAATTATGGAGTTTCTTTTAAGTATATGGTATTTTATTAGTAACTGCAGCACTGACTCCTAATAACACTTAATGAAAACATTCCCCATGTATGTCCATTAAAGAGGATGAAGCTGGCCAAGGTAGAAACATCATTGTAGGAATATTCATAGTACCTCCTTCAATCTGACCTATTGTTGCTAAAGATCATAATTTTAGACATGAAGCCAGGTGATCCCTGGGTACAGTAGCACATGCTAGTAATCTCAGCACTCAAAAGGCTGATGCAGGAGGACTGAGAGGTCAAGGCCACCCTGGGCTGCAGAGTAAGACCTTGTCTCAAAAAAATAAAGGTGAGAGAGATATTAGGCAGGCATCATGGTGCACACCTATAATTCCTGTGACTTGGCTCAGAGACTAAAGCAGGAAGATCATGAGTTCAAGGCCAGAGACATCCTGTACAACTTGGCAAGGTCTTGTCTCAAGATAAAAAATAAAAAGTAGGCTGGGGTGCAGCTCAATGGTAGAGCACTTTTCTGGCATGTGTGAGGCCCTGGGTTCAACACGCTAGTTCTGCAAAAAATGGCAATAAAAATCAAAACGAAAAACCAGGTGATCACTCTACCTGTAGGGTTGTCAGGAATACAAATACATTATAAACACTGCCTTATTTCTCATCTTACCTCACCAACTCAAAGTGTTAGGCACAATAATGATAAGTATATGCTACCAGTTTTAACTTGCTGCTGCTTTTGTTCATTTAGGTATGTAAATTTCATATCAGAAAATACCATTTACATATTAAAAAGTCATTTTAATGCACCTTAATTTACAAAAATCCTAATACAGATAGGTAATGGTTGGATTTTTCAAGTATTCTCTAGCTGTTAATGCCTAAAATTCCACCAAGTGAAAAGCAAGTAAGATCATGTTTCAGGGAACCTGTGGAGTTTTCTGGATTGAGTTGATATATCATTTATTACGTGAGTACATGAAAAGAGAAATAAAGCATACAAACAACTGTGGCTGCAAGAACTCTTTAATAACAGCACATTCAAGAATTTGATTACCTCAGCCAGGCATGGTGGTACACCCCTGTAGTCCCAGCATTCAGGGGGCTGAGGCAGGTGGACCAAGAAGAAAAGAAAAAAGAGAAGAAAGAAATTGGTTACCTCAAGGTTTCTGCCTCCCAGTCCCAGTGAGAGATTCTGTGGGCTTTCTAATCTTCCAAAAACTTTTTACCGCGTGTATCTACAGTTTAGGTCAAATGTGTGACACAGGGCACACTAAAGGGGAATAATTTTTAGCAAACTTATAATATGCTTTGTTTTATGCCATTTCACTGCCAGCCACCCTACCGAAGTGAGAAACATCTAATTATTAAAAGCATTTTCCTGGCCGTGATGCTTTTGCATACTTATAAAATTTACTCTAAGTCTAGCATTGCAACAAAACAAATCTCATAGTGGCTAATACTCATATTTTTGTATTAAGATATGTTTATACATTTTATTGTCCAATAATAGTTCTTTACTCCCTAAAATTGTATCTCCATGTAATTTGTCATAAATTCAGGGGGATTTGGATTGGAGGCATCTATTCTAACAAGAACATTCTAAAAAACAGCAGAGCAACAAAATCCACATATTCAGAATCTCATGGAGGCCAGGTGTGATGACAGACATCTATAATCCTAGTACTCAGGAGACTGAGGCAGAAGGATTACAAGTTCAAGGACAGCCTACAATACATAATGAGACCCTGTCTGAAAAAGAGAAAAAAAAGAACCTCATTGGAACTTAGTCATAATGATGATGTGGTGATGATTTCTTTTTATTCTGATGAGCATATTTACTAAATCAGTAATTTGGAACTACAGTATTCTTAATCTGTTTTGCTGCTAAAAAGACAAAACCGTCCTGTTGCATTTTTTTCTCTTTCATTATTTCAATATAACAATCCAGAAACTTGGACACATTACCCATATTTGGCATTCCATTACATAATAATTATAATTCTCCAATTTCAGAGGTGTATATATGAGTTTCTGTTTCTGTTGGCAATTTACTTTATAATCTTTTAGCAATTTACTTTATAAGTTTACAAGCTTATAGCTTTATGAATATTGTACTATTTTTAATATGAAATGTAAAAAGAATATCTCTATGTACAAATTGGTAAATTATTATCTTTTGTAATTAAGCAAAATGGAGTTATTTTTAGTATTTTAGTATCAATATAAAAAAGCATAGTTTCTAGTCAACTATAATTTTAAAATACAAAGTCTATAAAACTTTGAAGATGTTTTGCCTATTTACAATAATGTTCTACCTTTAGCAAATATCATTTGTCAAGCCAGGCAATTGAACTAGATTGTACTCTCAGATCCTTATCCTTAGAAATAAGTAAATAATAAATAGTCCTACTCTGTATTTAGTACTTTTTTATGTTATAATAAAGCATTCTTAAGGGCATTAATTTGAATTTTTTTATATTGCTTTTAATGTCAACAGAAAATTTTCCAGCCATCCAGTTGAACAGAGAATTTATTTACACTGAGGGAGTAGAAGCATGCCGCAAGTTCAAGAAAGAAAGTATGTGTGTATATGCATGTGTAAAAGCATAAGTATTCAAAGGAGCATATCCCAGTTCAAGAAAAACAGACCATGTTGATATGGGGATACATATCACAATATCAGTATCCTTAGTGTCTTTCTTCACTTGGGCCAAAGACGATGGCATCATATTGTGAACCTGAATTGCTTTTCCTCCTCTTATTGACCTAATATTTTGAAATGTGAGGGGAGGGGTATCTTTGTATTCAAAGCACTGTGTTGAAGCTTAGCAGTAAATTTCAAATACTTTTCTCAGCTGTTGTGTTTTAACAAAACCATTATTAGCCAATTACTGTTCCCAGTAATTGGCTTTATCTCTTGTCTAAAATATTTCCTAAAGCAAAGAAAATTCAAAATATACAGTCTCTTTAGAGGTTTCACATCACAGGACACATTTTGTGCCCTGTTTTAAAAGATTGAATAGGATATATAGATGTGTTGTTGTTAGGTGCCCTCAAGTTGGTATCCAACTCATAGCAACCCTGAGTACAACAGGCGAAACAGTATTGTTACTGCTTCTCTACTATTCATAGGGCTTTCAATGGCAGATTGATTTTTGGGAGTGGGTTTCCAGGTCCTTCTCCCAAGCATATATAGATACACAGTGGATAATAGTTAAATTTTTCTTAAAATGCATTGAAATAATGGATGATAAAATGGAAACATTACAGAAAGAGTTGAGAGTCAAATTCCTTAGAAAGTAACTTCTTAGGCTTCACTTGCCTTGTCTATATGAATAGTGATACCTCTTTTGTAAACTCATTGTAAAGAATAAATCATACAACATAAAAAGTGACCAGCATTACGTTTGGTTCACAGTAAGTACTTAACAAATGTTCTTACTCTATTTCCTTCTAAAATATACTGTTTAAAGTAGTAGTGAAGCATGCTTTTTACAACAGATCATTTGACTGTTTTTGGTTTAGTCATTTCCTATGAGAGAAGCAGCAATGCTATTGTTTTTATTGTATACTTTATGAATGGCCACCTTAATTTTATATGTAAGTTGAGGCTATAACTTTGCTTTAGAAAAAATGCTTCCTCTAGCCTGCCTCTTCTTTGCTGATTTAAGCATAAGTGGGCCATTATGAAAGCATCCCCACCCTTTCACAGTATCTTTTTAGCTTCTGGTTTCCCTTTCCTCCAGCCAAACCACCTGCCCACTATTCCTCAGATATTCCTCACATTTTACCGCCCTCCCTCATCTCTCCTATGAAATGCAGCTTATCTTTCCAAGCCTTTGTCTTTATGCCATCAGTTCTCAAAGTGTGGTCCACTCTCAAACAGTCCACAGGAATCTTCCAGCATCTTCACAAAGCCTAATCTATTTTCATAACACTCAGACATTAATTTTCTTTTTCACTCTGTAAACATTCACACTGATGATACAAATGGTAGGTAAAACTGCTGGCACCTTACTTAGCACCATTCAAAGCAGTAGTGCCATGCACTTAGAATTTCAAAAAAAAGCCAGTTTCACTTAAAAAGCTTCTTGGTAAAGGCAGCAGAATTATTAACTTTATTAACCTCACCCTTCAAAAACAGATTTTTAATGTCCTATGTGGCTAAGTGGGAAGTATCCATAGAGTACTGTGTGATTGCTTTTCTCATGGAATCTGTTCTTGCTTGAAAGAACAATTGGTAGGTAAACTATTGGATTCAAAAAGTTAATGAAGCAGTTCACCTCCAAGAAAATAAATGATGGTACCCTATGCCAAAATTAGAATTTGGGGAAACTTGGGTTGACCACAGCGAGACAGACAGTTTCCCCAATACTTAAATTCTTTCATAATGAGACTAGTTGTGATACTAACAAAGGATATTTTAATACTGAATGATAAAATGTGACAATATTTTGGAAGATCTGTATAATTCAGCAATAATATTACCAAATGATTAATGTATGATATAACCACACTATGCATTTAAATAGAAGTTAGACCAATAGAGTTTAATGGAACAGAATACTGGAAGTTCAAATGATTTTAGTTTCTGTGTTGCAGCTAACTTTTAAGAAACAAACACTTGTTGAGTCTTGACATAATGTTGAAGAATAGCCATGATTATCTGAAAAGACTATTAACATACTTCTCTTTTCCAACTGTATGTCTACATGAGGCCAAATTTTCTTCTAAGGCTTCAACCAAAACAACCTATCTCAAGAGAGTGATTACAGCAATAGATACAAGGCTCCAGCTGTCTTATATTAAGCCAGAGAGTACAAAGATTGGCAGAATTACAAAACAAATGCCACTCTTCTCACTACATTTGTTTTGGAAAATATAATTATTTTCATAAAAATTTGATAATATGCAATGAGTTTATTACTTTTAAGTTTACATATAGTATATTTTCAGTGTTCTAATTTCTAATATAATAAATACTGATATAACCACAAAAAAGTTATTTGGAGTTCACAATCATTCTTAGAGTGTGGAAGGGTCCTAAGGCTGAAAAGGTTGAGAACCATTGGAAACAATCCTTATTGTCTTCCTACTCACACCTAACTCCAGCCTAAGGAAGTGATTTATCCCCCTTCCTTCTACTTTCAAATTTCTATTTCTTATATAACACCTTGCATTGTAGTTATTTGTGTACTTGTTGTATTCATCTTGGAAATTAGATGCCAAGCTCTTCAAAGTTGGTCAGTGCTATAGGAGAAACTGAGAAAGTCACACCACTGACTTCCTGAGTCACTGTAAGACACTGTGTTTTTGGGTTCACCTATAAAGTGACATAAGTTTCCATCTAGCTTAAAAATGATATGAATTCCATTCCTTTAAAACACAGCCCGAGAGTTGTGCTAGCCACACATTAGGAGATGTGGTACATGTATTGAGGAAGAGCCCAAAGTCTCACAGGTTTCAGAATGATACCATCTATGTCTTCTCAGAGCTTTCAGTCAGGGTAGGAAAGAAGAGAAGCACTTACTACTAAGAAGGGTAATGAGTCCTCTCAGCAGTAAATGGCTCCTTACAGAGGATGAGTATTTAAATCAGATAGGGGGCAGATGTTTCTTCCTCCTTGTTGGAGATGATTCTTAAGTCGTACCAATGAAACCTAGAACAAGTTAGTAAGGAACAGCATGCACTGAGACAGCAGACAGCTCGATGCCTTTGAGGAAGTACAAATAAATTGATTTGGCTTGATTTTTACAGTGAATGTAAGCAAATAGAATGGTAAGAGCTGAGAGCACCACTGAGAAAAGTAGGATTGAGGTTGAATTAAGAATTAAACCTGTCCTGTCAAGTCCCGTGAATGCAAACTGAACTAATTAGAAGAAGCAGTTGAGTAAGATGACAGGCACTCTTTTCAAGTGATGCATACTCTGTGTGGCACTCTTGTTCAGGAGGATCACACACCCTCACCTGTTGAACTCAGATGAAGAATGTCATCCCACTCTTCAAGACTTAAAGACCTCAGGAAGACAGCCCTAAGAAAGCCATGTTCAGTTAAGGCAGGGGTAGGGTATGAAGAATTCATTTGCCATGGCTGAGCATTCCAGAAGGCATGGCAAGTGGAGCTGGTCAGGAGGCAGCAGAGGGAGATGGGGGAAGCAGGGGATGGCCAGAGATGGGAAGGATCAGAGCAGTATTGGGCTCACAGCCTAGAAGGAAGGAACTTAGGTTTCAACCATAAAGCAAGAGGGGTCAGAGCTCTGGGGCACTGACCTGGACAAGCATCTAACTCAAACTGATCTCTACTAGAAAGAAGGGGATTTCTGTATTTCACCTAAGCTCAGACTCTGGCCCTAGGTGGTGATCCAGGCTGCTGGACTGTAGGGGGTTCTGTTTGTTTGTTTATGGTGTTCTGTTTATTTTGTTTTGCATCCAAGTCAGCAGTCTACGTACTTTGCTCTCAGTTTTATGGAATCGATTTACATAGAATCTAAATTGTTAAGCTTACAGATTTTATTTCTAGCTAGGGGAATACACAGTACCCAAAGAACAATGTGTTGAAGGGTAGTAATTCTCTCAGACAGCCATTAACAGACACTGGGTAGTGAGAGTGAGGCCTAAGGACCCTTTCTTGTCAAGTATTTGTTCATCAGAACAAGTTAGTTTCAAGAGAGTGAGGAGACTGGGAGTCAGACAGATTTTAAAAAAGGCTGGAAAAGACTGAAGTTCCAGACATCAGTTTTGTTGGAGAGCAATACCAGAGGAGAGGCAAGAAAGATGGACCTATATGATGGTTTCATATTATTTACATACAGAAACTAAGGCAGAGTAGCATTTGAACCAACTGCATCTGGATATAGAGAGAAGAAGTTGCTTTCTATGAGATGAGCTAGAGCAGAATCTCAGCATGTTACTTGCACAACATGGGACTTTTGCCTGGGTATCCCCCCAACAGCCCTGCTGGGCTGATGGATGAATACATTGGACTATGAGAATGTACGGTCCCAGTTTTGCCAGAATAATACTTTCAGATAGTCTGTCTGCTTTTATTTAGAGGAAGCTCCCAATGCCCATGAGCAGGAATGTATAAAAAGGGGGCAATGTGTGGCACATTGGGAAAGAGTTCCATAATCCTTTGGTCAAGTCTGCAAATTTGCATGAGCTCAGTGACGGGAATGAGATTGGCAGGGGTCTGATCACCCTGGGATGGGGATAGAGCCTGGGGTCTTATCTAACTCAGTAGTTCTCAACCCTAGCTTCAGACTGAGTCAACAGAAGAGCTTCCAAAAGTGCCAGTACCAAGGCCCAAAGTCCAGGCATCTGAATAATTTCTCTGCATGAAGCCCAAGCGTGAATACTCTTTGAAAACTCTCCCAGTTTGCCAGGTGTGGTGGCATACATCTATAATCTCTGCACTCAGGAGGCTGAGGCAAAAGGATCTCCATGAGCTCTAGGCCAGCCTGGTCTACATAGCAAGTGCCAGAACAGCCTTGGCTACATAGTAAGACCCTGTCTCAAAACAAAAAGGACTCCCAATTATTCTAGTGTACAATCAAGGTTGAAAGTCATTAACAGAAATGAGACCTTGAGCATATCACTTTCATCTTTAGGCTTTAGTATCCGTACTTGCAAAAGAAAAATTTTACATACAGAGCATGTCAAAAATGTATACAAATTTTAAGAAAGGAAAAAACTATTAAAGTTGTAATAATACTTAATACATACAAATAACAAAAGATGAATACAAGTCACTTTTGTCCTCTGCAATTACAAGAGATGCTCAAAGTGGTTACCATAGTAGAAAAAGCAGGACTTCTTGTTGAGCAAGGCCTCCTGAATCTTCCCTTGTGCACATAACACACAGCACCATCCATCTCAAACTTATTATAAATGCATGCAATTGTTGGAGGTTCTATTGCATACTCACACCTCTACTTCATTGTACTTCCACAAAGTTCTCTAATTTCAAATACTACTTCAAAATGGTCTTGTACTCCTCATATGACAATGCTTCCATCATTTTCTTGGGCTGCCTTGGCTGTAGCATGGTGACCTTAGCATTCACTTGATTAATGCCATCTTTTGAGCAAACATCATACTACACATTGCTCTGTAATTCAGTTCAACTTTGAAAAGTAATACACAGATGATGTAATTTAAAATGCTTATACATTTTTGGCACCCCCAGTATATGATTACATTTTACCCTTAAGAGCTCTTATTGCAAGTACAAAAATGAGAGATTATACTAGGTGATTTTAATATGCCTTCCAAGATTAAACCTTCAGGATTCTTGCCAAGTGCCATGGCACATGTCTGTAATCCCAGCAATTTGGCAGGTGGAGGCAAGAGGATTACAGGTTTGAGGCCAGAGGAAGCCCCTATAATTTAGCAAGACCCTTCTCAAAAAATCAAAAATAGAAAAGGGGCTAGAGGTGCAGCTCAGTAGTAGAGAATGTGCCTAGCATAGGTGAGGCCCTGGATTTAGCCCCTAGTACTGAAGAAAAAAAAAATCATGCATCTCTTGTCATTATGTAATCTTTCTAAAGTGATTGTTTCATTTGGGTTCAATGTATATTGTCTTCAGTGTTTCCCTAGAAACACTGTGTGGTGTCAGGGCCAAGTTCAAGTTGTAAATCTCACAATGACCCCTACACTTTAGAGAATAAGAACCTCTAAATTTGGGCAATGCAAATCCCCACTAGAAGTATCTTGGAGAATGTTAATTAACATTCAGAAGGCACATAGGGAAAATTATGAAAGATTTGCTCACAAAGAATGTAACATTTTAATTTTACATTTTTCTTGAGGGATAAGGGGTTATACAACATATGTCCCAGTGGGTTGTGGCATATCCTATTATAAAGATATTAGCCTCAGCATCTGGCCCTGGAAGGACTCAGAAAATGCTTTCCAAGTCCCTTCTGTCTTGCCTTGGTTTCTTCTCTGCTGACCATGCACTGAAAAACACTTGGACCTCTTTCCACTCAGCTTTTATGGAAGAATTTTTAGGTATTCAGTTATCAGCACAAATTTATTCTGAAATATACTGGGCACAGAATGCCTGGATTTGAATCCTGGCTCTACAACTTATGGAGCATATGGTGTTCTATAGGTCATGTCCTCCCTGAGCCTCTCCAACCCAACCTAATCAACACAGGTGGAAAGGAGGCTCACCTCACAGAGAGTGAGGCAGGGAGAAAGTGGATAAAATAATCCACATAAAGCATTTAGCAAGCTCCCTGGCACATAATAATTGCTTAACAAGTGTGAATTATGTGCTAAGATTTCTGATTGGTGTAAAAATGCATACCTTAAAAACAACTTTCTGTCATGATTCTAGACAGATTTTCCTCCTTCTGTGTTCTTCCTGTTTTGCCTTAAACATTATTTAGTCCCATGAAGCTTCATCTTCTAGCAGGAGACCCAGCGTGACCCATTTAAAAGGAGATTCCAAAGCACAGATGTATTTCTCATAAGTGCCTGCCTGCACGGTGCCAGGTGTGTGGCAGAGAGCCCAGACACACTAGTGATCAAAAAGGAGTAGAAGCTGGTAAAACATGGGTCCTTTCCTAAGGAGTTGCAATAATTGGTCTTTCACGTCAGATGTCTTTGATTCTCGTCAATACCAGACATTAAAAACTCTACAGGCAGACTTGGTTCATTATGCAATTTTTACAAACTCTCTGTTGCTCATCACTGATTATAATGTGACCAAAATGGAAACTGATATACTATGAGTCAATACTGATGCTGGAAACACACACTGATTCCAGACAGGAAAAAAGAAAGCACATCACTTAAACTTCCTCTTTCATAGTCCAAATTTCTTACTGCGATTCTGGGTTAGCTATTGAGTCACCAAGTCACATTCTAGGCCTTTCCTGAGGCCTGAGGGACCCAGCAAAGGGGGAAGGTCATGATGAATCCTTACCTGGGGAAGAGATAGTCACAGTGAAGAAGAAAGAAACAAGTGTGACACCAGAACTTTATAGTTAATTATTTAATTTTTTTAAAAAGACACCATTCTGAGCCCTACAGACTTAAACTAATAAATTGAGACTGTGGCCCATAGAGGGCAGACCTGCACCAAGGACCACATTGCATTTCTCTGTTGACTTTGATTTGGGGGGGGCGGGGAAGTGCCTGAACACTTTTCTAAAACATCCGTTTCATTTTTTTCGTCAAAATCTGCCTGCTGTTATTAACAATAGCCTGTGGTGGTAGAGTTGTGTTTTTTCCTGGCTGAAAATAAAAATCTCCCCTAGTCTAATCTACTTGTCTTTGTTTTTAGGGAAAAAGCATAAGCACCAAATAGTTGAATCTTGCCAGGGAAACTTAGCAACCCCTTCTACGCAGGAGCACTTGGGACCCACAGTAGTAAGAAAATTGGGACATTTTAACTGATTGACTTGACAAATGGGTTCCTTAAGCACTCCGAGGAGTCTAAGTGGATCTAAAGTGTAAAAGGAACAATAAAATGATTCCTCACCTCAACAAATGATTGGAAATCAAGGTGATGACCTTCACAAAGTGCTTAAGGAAATCACAAGGGTGAGGAGGTTTGTGCTGACAGGCATTTTGAGACCAGGAAACCATATCTTTATGACCTTTGAACATGATTGTTCAGCACAAATATTCCCAGACTACAGTGATTTGGTTTAATTATAGAAAAACAAGAAAATGAAATAGTTTCAGACGTTCATTTTTTGCACATAGAAATACAATACATTTAAAAAGGGGGAAATCTTTCCACTATCCCAAAAGACAAACACTGCTCATTTGGTTCCCATCCTCCTGGGGTTTGGGATGGGGGGACAGATGATGGAGGTTCTACAGGGCTCAAATGGCCTCTTTACTCCAACTCTGCTCTCCCACCTGTGAGCTGCTGCTGCTGTTTTTACCCTACCAGAGGGGGCCAGATGCAGGAGTTGGCAGTTGTGAGTGGTACAATGACCACTTTTCAGTCCTGTCACTGTAACCCTGTGCCTGTATATCTTGTCTCATTTCCTGTAATATTAGGGGCCCTTGGAGAATGTTCCAACTGTGCCTCCTGCCTTCCGACCCCTTAACAGACCCCGTGCCCCTGGTCCATGCCCATCCCCCTGCCCCACAGACCAGCCAGCTGCTCCACCGTGTCCTCACACCAGGTCCCCATGCCTCCAGCCCTCCTCAAATGCTACCATCCCTCTGCTGTCCTCTGACCCTAGCAACTGCCACCACTGTGTCTCTCAGGTGGGGGCCTTCTTTCCCTGTGAGAATCTCTGAGGCGAAGGCCAGCAGCTTCTCTAGGGGGCACAATCACCAGAACAGGTTTTCAGCTCTGCCAACATCCTCATGCCTGTAAGGGAGAGCGCTGTGACAGGAAGGAGCTGGACAGGGGAGCCCCAGAGCTTGTGGGTGAGCGAGCAGGACAGGAAATTAACAGTGGCACATGAGGTTACCACCTCACTTGCTCTTCTACCTAACCTCCAGAGCCATCTCTCAACACAGGAAGGAACTGGGCATCCGTTGAGAGACCCTCTGACTCCAAAGCTCTCTTCAGTGTTTAAATGTGGTAAGTCCTAAAGCACATATGGGTGCCCTGGTTACTTCTGAAGTCTTTTGGGACTAGGCTGGTGCTTTAGAGTGGGTCCATGGGGAGAAGACAGTATCTTGGAACAAGAGTACCAGAACTGGAAGAGACATTAGACCAGATCCTTCATTATTCCAGCCCCTTTGTTGTACACATGGATCAACAGGCTCAGAGCACTGAAGGGACATACCTCCAGAAACACAGATAGTTGGTATATGACTTGTTTTAAGATAAGAGGGGTATTGGAAATTATCAAGGCCAGTTAGGGGCAGGTAGGGCCCTGAGAAAGAGTATCTTTGGTGCTCTACACCTCTTTTTAGCCTTCATGAGTCTTCTCCCTCTCCCCTTGTCAGATGTGGTGATCTGCCCAAGCCAGACCTCTCCCAGTGATCTCCTAGGCTGTGCATTGCTCCTTCTACCCCTCCTCCCTCATTCCTGCCAGTGTATCAGGGACTGCCCTGCTAAAATCAGCTGTCCCAATAGAAAACTGAGTGATAAATAAATGTCCTCCCTCACAGCTGCAAAGAGTTGATAATGGTTCCTGGTGGGTCAGCACTCTTACAGCTATTCTGTTTTTAACTTAATTTTCAAAAAGATAGTACATTCACAAGACTAGAAATTCTAATATAAAAATTCTCACTCCTATGCCTGCCTGTCTTCTCTTGGGCCTTTCCCATTCCAACACTCTACAGGCAAACAATTTTATTAGTTTCATGTGTATCTTTTTTGTTTCTTTATACTCTTGAAAGCAAACACTCTCACAGACACACACACACGCACGCACGCATGCACACACACACACACACACACAGAATTCTTAGAGTTCTAAGGGCCATAAGCCAAAGGAATTTTACCAATAGTAGGATCTCACGTACTGTGAAAATTTCAATGAGCAATAAGTTTTCCTAGGACACCTTTTGTCACAACTTATAAATGTCTGCCTTCTTGAAGTTCCTAGTGCTAAAAAAACAAAAATGGTTCTAATGGGACTCCAGAACAAGATCCTTATCCAGAAAGAACCACAGACTTCTGCCTCATTTCCAGATCTGAAAGAGAGAAGGTGGAGTTGGAGAAGCTCCAAGACCCCTCTCTTCATTTATTTTTTGAACATTTCTATACCCTAGGCACTGAGCTGGGTCCTGGATACACAAATATAGTCCTTGCACTGATGGCAAAAGGAAGACCAGATAAGCCAAGGCTATTATTGGGATTACTCAATTGCAAATAACAGAAAATGCAACTAAAACAGGTCTATGCTTAGAAAGAGATTTGCTTGGTCCCTGTAGCTAAAATATACAAGGATAGATTTGGCTCTAGCTACAGCTTAATTTACAGCTTTAACAATGTCAGTAGAAGCCATCTTTTGGTTTTGTACCCACTGGGCTGGTTCATTTCTTAGGCTACTCACAGTGGCCCAGGTAGCTTCAAGCTCATATCATCACCATCTTAGGTCAGTGGAAATGAGTCAGTGATCCTAAAAAACAAACAATCCAGGGAATAAGCACCCTTAATCCCGGTTGGCTTATGTAGATCACCTTCCTGAATCAATCACTGAAGCCAGGGAGGATTCATACTGATTGATGTTGCCTAGGTCACATGCTCCACTCAACTTTATCCAAAGCACATAGCTTAAGAGTTGAGAAGGGGAGGAAGCAAAGATGGGGGACAGATAGCACACGCCTTCTAACCCAGAGTAAAAGGAAACCTTAATCAATAATTTAGAACACATATTGACCCAATAGACAGAGTAATAAATTAGATTAGAGGCAGCAGAAAGAACTAGGGGAGCAACGAGATCACAAATCAAAGCTCAGAAGACATACACAAAAGCAGCAGCTGAGTCACCATTTCCCAGATCACCATTTCCCAGAAACTCAAAGAAGAATCCACACACACATCCACCGGTGCCCACATCCTAGACCGAGTACAACCTTGGCATCATGCCAACACCCTGCCGATGGGACATGGATAGCACCTTCCACAGAGAAGAACTGGTGAGTTAGCCTGAAACATCAGGCTGAGGGGCCATTTCTACGTGGCACCACCAGTGCAGGTGATGGGTCTACGCTCGTCCAAAAGCCTCACACAGGAGTACAGGCCTCAGATCCACCAGAGGTGAAACATTATCATCCCATCCATCCTGACATGGGTGTGGGGAGTGAACTCAGTAGGGGTTGGGGAGCTCAGAGTCTAGCTGTGGTACACCTCCCTCCCTCCTTTTGTAGCGGGGCAGTTGCACAGCACGACTTCCACACAGATACACAGGCACACGGGCACTCGGACCCCAGATCCCCCAGGGGCGATTCAATATCATCTCATTATACTGTGGAATCGGCTAGGGTCTGCAGAAGCAACTGAGTCCCACACAGACAGAGTGCGACTCTAGTCCTACAGGGAGTGCAGCGGTGTGCTTTGTCCCAGGCCAGTTTCGCGCAGGACCGGGACAGGCTGCAGATTCACTGGGGATGGTCGGATATCATCCCACCCACTACAGGGCAGGAGTGGCGAGACCACAACAGGATTCAGAATGTTCAAATAGATAGAGAGTCCAGCAATAAAACCTAACTTCCGCCGCCATATGTTCCCACCATAGGCATTGGGTGGTGATCTCTGAGTTGGGATCACAGCACCCGAACTCTGTGGAGCAGGAAAAAATTCCAGAAGGTCATCACAGGTTGCACAGCCTCTCTGACAATACAACAGGGGCTGAATGTTTCACAGGGCAATCTCTGAGAGCATCCAGTGGCCCACTTCATCCCGAGAGACTGCATGCCTACCCACCATATCCACCTGGCGGAGGGAAGCTGCGCAGAAGCCCTGCCCCCTAAGCCAGGCTGCTTATAACAAGAGATAGGGCCTCCTCAGAAGACTTACGACTGCTGCAGACAGTGGGAAAACCACGGTACCCTGAGCTCTCTAGTGTACACTACTCCCTTATTCACTTCATTGTTCAGATACCTCTTGTGAGGGCATACAGGTGTTTTTCTTGTGTATATATGATTTTTTTCTTTCTTTTTCTTTTTGGTGTGTGCATGTGTGTGTATATGTGCTTGCATGTTTTTGTTTTTGTTGTTGTTTTCTATATATTTGTTTTTGTTTTAATTATTTTATTTTTAAATTTTAATTTTAATTTTAATTTCTACTAGTCACTGTTCTTTCTCTCCTATTTCTCCCACTTCTTTCCCCATATCCTCCCCTTCCTCATCCCCCAGTAGGGAAACAGAATTTGCTGCCTCCCTAGCCTCCAGCCCCATTGGAATAGTGAATTGGAGAATGGGAAACTGAGGAGTGGAGAGTCCAGGACTCAGATAAGTATCATGAGCTAATGGTCCACTGAACCTAGGTGATCTGATTAAAAACTAAGCCCATAATGAGTCGAGTAGGGCTGGTGAACCAAAGTAAGAGCCCCATAGACTAGACAACCGAGGAATCATGCTGTACCCAGTAGACAAATCAGTGACTCCAGGGATCTCAGGGATCAGAGGGAATCTGAACCGGGCAGAACTGAATTCAGAGACTGCACCAGATCCTTGTCTAGGGTTCTGAAACTGTAAAATTCTGAGCTGAGGAGTGAAAATAAAGTGCCAGAGATTCATCACCACACAAACTCAAAAGAATAACAGAAGAAGAAGTTCTGCACACTTAGGGGAGATGAAACCTAATTCTCAGACCACATAAGAGGGAAGCAAAGTCATAAGCCCACAAGAAGCACAAAGGGGCAGACTGGATGTGAAGACTCCACTGACCAAAGCCTCCCAATAAATACCTCCAACAAATCTCAACTTCTAGAGCTCTCTGAATCAGAATTCAGAGTTTTGGTTATTAATATGCTAAGAGAAATCAAAACTAATACTATGAGCACCCTCAAAATCCTTGAAAAGAAGGTATCTCAACTGGAGTCCATTCTCTCCTCCCAGCTAGAAATGATTATGAAAAATCAAGTGACAATCCTTGACATGCAAACCAAGGTAAGTAAATTAAACTCTGCAAAAGAATCATTTTCATTGAGACTGGATGAAGCTGAGCTATGAATTTTAGACTCCAAGGACTCAATCCAAGAAATTAAATATGTACAGTCAGAAATAGAAACAATGATGAAGGAATTTAAAAAAGATTTCCAAGAAGCCTCAGAAAGAATGAAAAAATGAAACTTAAGAATTCAGGGTGTCCCTGAAAGAAAGGAAACTTCCATCAGAGGACTAGGAAATCTAGTTTATGATATCCTCAAGGAAAATTTCCAGAGATAATCCAGGATCTGGAAACATACACAACTGAAACATTCAGGACCCCACCCACAGTAGACCAAAATAGGTCATCCCCAAGACATATCATACCTCGAATTCTTTCATTAGAAACCAGAGAAGCTATTATGAAAGCTGCAAGGGAGAAATCCCAGATAACTTTTAAAGGAAAACTCATTAAAATTATTGCAGACTTCTCCATGTCAACATTGAAAGCTAGAAAGGCTTGGACACAGGTAAATCACGTCCTAGAAAAGAACAACTTCCAATCAAGAATACAATATCCAGCAAAATTATCATTGAAAATAGATGAAGAGTGTAAGACATTCCATGATATTGACACATTCAAATGATTTTCAACCACCAACCCAGCTCTACAGAGGATTACAAATCAATTACCACATCCAGGTGAGAAAAGTCAGCCATATATAGATAATCAAAGACTTGAATAGCTGAGATGAGTGCAAACCAAGAAAAGAACAAAGCAACGATGATTCAAAAACCACTAACATGTAATGATTGAATGCATAACAGTAGATACTACTCAATAATCACTATTAATGTAAATGGTCTTAACTCACCAATTAAGGGACAGAGATTGGCTAATTGGATGAAAACACATAAACCCTCAATATGTAGTATTCAAGAAACCCATCTAACTCACAAAGACTGAAATAGACTGAGAATTAAGGGCTAGAAAACAATATACCAAGTGGTGGGGAACAAAAAAGCAGGTGTTGCAATTTTAATATCAGATAGATTAACTTTCACTCCAAAACTAATTAGAAGAGATAAAGAAGGACACTACATATTACTAAAAGGAACAATTAATCAGGAATCAATAACGCTTCTAAATATATACACTCCAAATAATGGAGCACCTAGATTTATAAGACAAACTTTACAGGACATAAAAAACTTTACTGGACCGGACACAATAATTATGGGAGACTTCAATAACCCACTGTCACCAAGAGACAGGTCATCAAAACAGAAAATCAACAGAGAAACGACGAATCTAATCTCCACCCTAAAGCAATTGGATCTCACAGATAAATACAAAATATTCCATCCACACAATGAGGAATACACATTCTTCTCAGCTTGACATGGAACATTTTCCAAGACAGATCATATTCTAGGCCATAAGAATTCCCTCAACAAATACAAAAAAAGTAGAAATTATCCCCTGTTCCATATCAGATCACAGTGGAATAAAATTGGAACACAATAGCAAGAATAATTCCAGAAATCTTACAAATACATGGAGATTAAATAATACACTGTTGAATGACCAATGGGTTATTGAAGAAATCAAAATGGAATTTTAAAAATTCCTGCAAGCAAATGATAATGAAAACACATCCTACCAAAAACATATGGATACAGCAAAAGCAGTTTTAAGAGGGAATTTTATAGCATTAAGCGCCTTCATCAATAAGGTAGAGAAGAGCCAAATAAATGACCTAATGACACACCTTAAAATGCTAGAAAATCAACAACAAATCAATCCTAAAAGGAGCATCCAGAAAGAAATTACAAAAATAAGGGGAGAACTATCTCAATTAGAATCTAGAAAGATAATTTAAAAAATTAATAAATCTGAAAGCTGATTCTTTGAAAAGAGTAATAAAAATAGACACTCCTGTGGCCAATCTCATCAAAAAGAAAGAGAAAAAAGCTAATATAGTAAAGATTAGGAAAGAAAACAGGACAATAACCATTGACTACAATGAAATACAGAAAATCATCAGGGATTACATTGAGAGATTGAATTCCCAAAAATATGAAAATACAGAAGAAATGGACAAATTTGTTAACACATATGACTTACCAAAACTAATCCCAGAAGACATAAATGACAAGCCCATTACATTTACTGAAATAGAAAAGTAATAAAAATTCTCCCAACAAAGAAGAGCCCAGGTCCTGATGGGTTCACAACAGAATTTTACCAAACTTTCAAAGAAGATATAATACCTGTTTTCCTCAAATTATTCCAAAAAGTAGAAAAGGAGGGAACACTCTGAAACTCATTCTACAAAGCTACCATCACCCTGATACCTAAAACAGGAAAAGATTCATCTAAGATAGAAAATTATAGACCCATTTTCCTTATGAGCATAGGTGCAAAAAACCTTAACAAAATCCTGGCAAACCAAATCCAGCAACATATTAAAAAGATTGTTCACTATGGCCAAGTGGGATTTATTCCACAAATGCAAGGCTGGTTCAACATATGGAAACCAATTAATGTAATCCAACATATCAAGAGACTGAAAAACAAAAATCACATGATCATTTCAATTGATGCAAAAGGTCTTTAACAAAGTGCAACGCATCTTCCTGATAAAAACCCTGGAGAAGATAGGCATAACAAGAAAATACCTTAACATAATAAAAGCCATCTATGACAGACCTACAGCCAACATTATATGAAATGGAGAAAAACTGAAACCATTTCCTCTGAGATCTGGAAAATGATAAGGATGTCCACTCTCTCCTATTCTATTTAACATAGTAATTGAAGTCCTTGCTAGAGCAATCAGACAAGAGAAAGAAATCAAAGGGATATAGATTGGCAATGAAGAGGTCAAAATATCATTATTTGCGGATCAAGATACTCTACCTAAAAGACTCCAAAACCTCTTCCAGAAAACTTTTAGATCTAATCAACTCCTTCAGCAAAGTGGCAGGATATAAAATTAACACACAAAAATCAATAACTTTCCTTCACACCAACTGTAAGTAGGAAAAGAAGGAAATTACAGATACAATACCTTTCATGATTGTTAGGTGCCGTCAAGTCGCGTCCGACTCATAGCGACCCTCATAGGGTTTTCAATGGCAGATTGCTTCGGGATTGCCTTGGGAGTGGGTTGCCACATCCTTCTCCCATTTTTGCGGTGCTGGGAATCGAACTCAGGACCTCAGAGACTGCAGAGCGGCGCTCTACCAACTGAGCTAACTCCCAGCCCACCTTTCATGATAGCCCACCAGAAAATTAAGTACCTTGGAATCAATCTAACCAAAGACCCTATAGACCTCTACAAGGAAAATTTCAAAACATTAAAGAAAGAAATCACAGAGGATATTAAAAAATGGAAGGACCTTCCCTGCTCCTGGATAGGGAGAATCAATATAGTAAAAATGGCTATTCTACCAAAAGCAATCTATAGATTTAATGCAATCCCCATTAAAATTCCATTGACAGACTTTACAGAAATAGAAAAACAATCCAAGAATACTTATAGAATCACAAAAGACCACGAACAGCCAAAACATTCTTAAGCTGCAAAATCAGTGCAGGTGGAATCACAATCCTTGACTTTAAGCTATACTACAGGGGAGTGGTAGCAAAAACAGCTAGGTACTGGCACAAAAATAGGCCTGAAGACCAGTGTAACAGAATAGAAGATCTACAAATACCTCAACACACCTATAGCCACCTAATTTTCGACAAAGGAGCAAAGCAAGTAAATTGGAAAAATGATAGCCTTTTCAGTAAATTGTGCTGGGAAACATGGATATCTGCTTACAGAAAAATGAAAACCAATCCATGTCTCTCAATATGCATGAGAGTTAACTCAAAATGGATAAAAGACCTCAACATAAAACCAGAAACTTTAAAATTAATGGAATATAGGACAGGCAATACACTACAACATCTAGGCATTGGAAAGTATTTCCTTAATAGCACTCCAATTACTCAAGAAATTCCAGCAAGAATGGATAAATGGGATTACATGAAATTAAAAAGCTTCTATACAGCAAAGGAAACAATTAATAGAGTCAAGGAAATCCCCACTGTATGGGAAAAAAATCTTCACATCCTATACATGGACAAAGGCCTAATTACCAGAATTATTTATAAAGAACTCAAGAAAATTTATAAAGAACTCAATTTATAAAGAACTCAAGAAAAAAATACCCAAGAAAACAAGTAACCCAACACACAAATGGGCAAAGAAACTGAACAGACAGTTTTCAAACGAAGAGGCCCATAAAATCATGAAACACATGAAAAAATTCTCAATAGCGTAGCCATTAGGGAAATGCAAATTAAAACAACTTTGAGATTCCACCTTACTCCAGTAAGAATGGCTAAGATCAATAAAACAAATAACAACAAATACTCGTGAGTTTGTGGAGAAAGAGAACACTCTTACACTGCTGCTGGAGCTATAAATTAGTCCAACCACCTTGGAAATCAATATGGGGGTATCTTTAAAAGCTAAAAATAGATCTACCATATGACCCAGCTATAACACTATTGGGAATTTACCCAAAGGGAGATGGGTCATCATACCACAGAGACACCTGCACAATGCAGTACTTTTCACAATAGCAAAGATATGGAATCAACCAAAGTGCCCATTAACAGAAGAATGGGTAAAAAAAAACCTATGGTACATATACACAATGGAATACTACTTAGCAATCAAAATAATAATAATGCCATTTGCAGCAAAATGGATGCAATTGGAGAAAATTATTTTAAGTGAATGAACACAAACCCAGAAAGAGAAATACCACCTGTTCTCACTCATATTTGGGAGCTGAATCAAAAATTAAAAGAAGGAAAATATCCTATACAGAAAATGGAACATAATAAAAAGCTAAAGTCACCTTAGTGGAGAAGGGACAATTTGGGGAGCACAAAAGAAGGAGGGTGGGATCTTGCAAAAGGAGGAAATTCTGGGAGAGGAGAGTGAGTAGAGGAGGAACAAGGAGGAGTGAGGAATGGGGGAGGGGCGACCTCAGTGTGAACAGCCCAACTTTAATAGTTCTGGAAATAATAATCATAACACCAATAGTACCAAAGAATGTTAATAATATGGATGGGCTAGAAAATTTGGGGAAGAGTACTGACAATGTAAAAAGATAATTCACTACAGAAAAAGTTTTGATCTTAAACATAATTGGGATCCAAGGATATATAGAAAAATGTTACCACAAAAAGACATGCCAATGGAAGAGAGGTCATTGGTGGAGGGTAAGATGGGGGGAGGAATTGCATAAGAGGGTAAGGGGGAACTTATCTGTGCAATGTACAACAAAATGCATATATGGAAATATCACAATGTAATGCATGTCAGAATGGAACACATTAAGTTGTACATTAAAAATATCCAATAAAAAAAGAGTTGAGAAGGGGTAGTACCCCAAAACAAAACTAGACTAATATTATTCTTGTTAGGTGCCATCAAGTCAGGTCTGACTCATAGCGACCCTATGTACAACAGAACAAAATACTCCCAACACTGTGCCATGCCTGGCATTATTGTCAGTGCTTCTCTGCTATTCATAGGGTTTTCAATGGTAGGTTGTTTTGGGAATGGGTCCTTCTCCCTAGCCTGCAGCATCTGGTATTCTTAGGTGGTCTCCCATCCAAGGCCTAACCAGGCCAACCCTGATTAACTTCCAAAACCAGGAAGGATCCGATGCAAGAGTGCTATGCCTGCAGAGTACTATAGCCACACACAAAACAGGAAGGCTGCTAGACCTCTCCACCCATGTAATTTAAAAATGAGGTGAATGATTGAAACAGGAAACTTCAAAGTGCCCTGAGGGGGCCTGGCCCTCGATGGGGGGCATCAGAAATTTTTCCTTAAGGAAGGAGCACACAGCAGCCAAATGAAGGTTGTTGGTTTGTGTTCATGGAAAGGAAACTGTCATGGGAAGCTCCAAAGGCCTTTAAAGGAACTGATTGGCAATGTGGCTGGTCCCCAGAAGGCAGGCACTGAGGAAGGATAGAGACCAGGGGAGTAACATGGGCGAGGTGGGCAGCCCAAAAGGGCAAGGAACCCATAAAACAGATCTGCCACAACCCATAAAGTGGATCTGCCACGCCTCAGCCCGGCCAGATTCCACTGTTGAGGTCCACACATAATGGACTCTATGGGGGACTGACAGTTCAGGCCTGTACCTCGTACTGTAGCTGGGACTTATGCTGCGTGACTATGAGGTTCAGATCTGACCAGACCACCTCCCTGCTTAAAATACTCTCAAACTGAGTGCCATTTTCCTAGCATGGCCCTCAAGGCCTGCCCCGCCTCCAGGCTCCTGTCTCTCTCCACCTTATCCCTTCCCTACTCTGCTAGCCACAAATCCCAGTGGCTCCAGCTCTCATGGCTCAAGCTACAGTTCCTAAGGAGGCCCCAGAGGAAGAAAGAGGAGCTACAGGAAAGCCAAGCTCCACCTGCAGGTGTGTTTCCTAGTGGTGGACACTAGCGGTGGGCCAGTCCCCATGACCTGGACTCAAACACAGCATCAGGCCTTTTGGACCATCTCACTGTACTCATGGAGGCCACTCCACCCTGGGATGCCCACCATGTGAGCTGAGGCCAGGACAGAGCCTTTCATAGGGCCTGGGGGCCGAGGCAAGCACAGGGACAGAGCAGGGACCTTCCTGGGCCGGTAAAGTATAGCAGATATGGGGACCATGGCGCTGTAGCGGATGGGCTGGAGAGCTTCTGGTGCTCATCCAGATTCCATCTGTGACCTCTTGGGGAAGTGCTGCATAACTTCTTTGGGGGGAGCCATGGAACATGCGACTTCATCAGCATCATATGCCAGTATATGTTGTTGTTGTTAGGTGCCACCCAACTCATAGCGACCCTCATGAGGTTTTCAAAAGCTGATTGTTACAAGATTGCTTCAGGAGTGGATTGCCACATCCTTCTCCCATTTTTTTGCAGTGCTGGGGATCAAAACCAGGGCCTCAGAGAGCACAGAATGGTGTTCTACCAAATGAGCTAAACCCCAGCCCTATATCAATATATAGGATGGTGGAAAAGGCAAAAGAATAGAGTCAGAACTACATTTATTGCCCGTATCTTCTTTACCTTAAGTTCTGGGTAGAGTTTTCCTCCCCATCTCCTTTCTATGGTCTCAGATCTCTGACTAATATATAGGCTGCCCAGTTTATATATATGGTTTTAATTAAAAGCTACCCCTATTATTTTCTGGAAGTAGGTCAATAAGTAAAAGAAGCAAGATTATAAAAGTGTTTTCTAATTCCACAGAGCCACCATAGATGTACACTAATTCGTTATAGATCAACTCCAGTCCTCAAACATCTTAAAGCATTTCCTTTGTTTTCTGTCTCTTCTGTCAAAGTGGGATCACAGCCACCGCTGGTGGACAATCAGCTTCCTCTGGTTAATCAATTGCTCATTATGCACAATGTACAATTTCCTCTTGACAGTTCAAGTGCAGTACAGCTGCAAGCGCACATCTGTGCTGAGCTAACAAACCAGCCAGGCTCACGCCAATCATCTCTTTTGTGCAAGAAGACCAAAAAAAGGAGCTAAAGCCTGAGAGGGGCCCCCATATCCTCTTGAATGTGGTTAATGCACAGTAACTCCCATCTGTATTTTTCCATTTGTCAGCTAGAAAATTATGCTCCTCCAGATCTATTCAGAATCTGACCCAAGATATCAACCATTCCCACCAGCCCTGGTGGGAGAACCTCCAGCTACCACTCAAGACTCACAGGGCACAATCCCTTCTTCATTTTTGTGCAACTTAGTAAAACCTCAATTTTCTACTTCTTGACATTAGAATTATGTGAAGCCAGCCCTCTATTTCTTGTCCACAGGAGCTGTGGCTGGCAGGAAACTGGGGAGGCCATCAAGGCCTGTGATGGTAGTCTCTCAACACAGACATCAACTTATTCCTTAGCATCTGTCCCCCCACCCTCCCTTTCCTCTTTTCTCCAGAGTATCTCCGGGCACGTGGCAGAGACGGCTATGAGCTCTTTTAAGCAGGCCTGTTTAAATATCCACATGACCACTGTTTCTGAAAGGCAGAGAGACTGAACTAACCCTTCTCTGCCCATCCCTGATGGGAACTGAGCAGGGATGGGCAGATGAGATGGAAGAGGGTGGTGTGGGCCCTTTGTCTCAGCCCCTGCCCAAAGTAGGTGCTTCCCACAGACAGTCAGGGATCCCGGACACTTGCAAAGCTCTTTCTCAGCAAAGAAACTGAGTCACAGCAAAGAGCCTAACAGTCACCATCCACTATACAGAAATCAACAGCTACCTTTCCTGCTAAGCATCAGACCACTTAGTTCTTAAGAACTAGCCCTGGGTAATACACCTCCCACACCCAAGGAGCTCCAGAGGTGTTTCCTAGATTAAAGGCCAGTCCCTCCTGAGAGGATGACAGTCTCCTTCCCCTCCTCCTCATGCCCCTAGAAGGTTTCCCCTGCACTACAGGAGGAGGGCAGGGAGAGTGCAGGTGGAGGGGGCAGAGGAGAGGGAACCTTCTGGAGCCTGATTCACGGGTGCTCTGAGCAGAGCAGCTTGGGTATCACCTGGGAGCCCCTTACAAATGTAGATTCTCAGGTCCCCCCAGGCCTACTGGGGGCTGAATCTGCAGGTTATATCTCCCTGGGTGACTCAGACATGAGAGTGTGAGAAGCACTGAATCCACAGGACCTCATGATTGATTAGATCAGAAGGGAAATACCCCAGGTCATTAATTTCAATCCTCCCACACAGCTGCTGTGACAAATCAGTGCATATGAAATGCTTCCCAGTGCAGAGTTAATTCTGGTAACATCCTGGAACGTATGCCTTATTACTCCCATTTTATGAGAGGAATAGGTTTAAAGAGGCCAAGCATTTTACTCAAGATCGAAAATGAAAAGAGCTAGGATTTCATCACAAGCTGCCTGACCATTGTCCTCAAGCAAGAATTATAACTTCTTGCCGGAGGAATACCTGTAATCCCAGCACTCAAGAAGCTGAGGCAGGAGATGGCAAGTTTAAGGCCAGCTAGGCTGTAAAGTGAGACACTATTTCAAAAGAATAAGGTAAAATAATTACAGCTACTTTCTTTGGAAGGCTGCCAGGCTTGAAACAAGGCTTTAAGCAAAACATAGTCCCACTCTAGACCTGAGCTGAAACTCACTTTGGGAATAATGGCTGAGATTCCTTGGGGCCTCCCTACAATGCTGGGCGGGCAGGAAGAACAGGCAGGCTCAAAGCTGCTCCCAGGAAACAGAGCTGGAGACAAAATTCTGGCAGCAGAGGCCTTGTCCAGACTTGTCCTGTAGCCCAAAGCTCCTTTGGTCAAACACAGCCATGTGGGCCTGGGCATGACTCGGCAGCCTCTTGGGCAAGGGAAATATTACCTCGAATGTCATGGCCCAGATGCTCCTGTAGAAGTAACTTCTCAGAGTTATAGCCCCAGCTCCAGGGAAGTTTATTTCCAAGACCTCTCTCCAGAAAGGCAATTTCCAGCTGCTTTCTCAGAATCCAATGCAAATATCACTGTCTGTGAAGTCTGCCTGACAGCCCCCATGTAAACTCAAAGGCTCCACGCTCTGCTAATACAAAAATGGGACACATTCATTTCTGCAAATTTCTACATGTCCAGTAACCACAAAATGCTTTTATACACATCATCTCACTTTATCCTTAACTCATGAGACAAGTATTATTATTCCCACCTGACAGCTCTGAAATTAGAGGCTAGTGGTTTATAGAACTAGGATTTAAACCTGAGGTCCTAGGTCCAGATTCAGTACTTCTTAACCACACAAGAGCAGCATGCTTCATAAATTTAAAGTATAAGACTTACCATATTACTTGATAATTATTTGGTTGTAAGTATACTTTTTCCAGTAAACTGCACACCTCTAGGCACAATGTTCCCAGGCACAAGGCCTAGAACAGAATATATGCCGAGTAGACTATATTGAACTGAGTTATTCAGAAAACATGTACCAAATGCTGTGTGCCAGACCTGGTACAAGACTCAAAGACTGTGAAAATGAAAATGTATCCTCCCCAACACACACCTGCAAACAAACAACCCTGCCATAGACACAGAGACATTGAGTAGATGTGTTACTTGTGACAGTATAAGAATGCACAATGTATGGCGGAAGCACGGGAAAGGAGCACTGGAAGATTTCATGGAGGAAAGGAGCATCAGGGAGGTTACCACCGCAGCAGCTGCAGAGCCTGAGCAAGACTGGACATGAGAGAAGTTTGTCATGTGGACAAGAAGGACAGGGTGCTTCAGAGCAGGAAGAGCAGAGGCTGGAACACAAAGGTGTGAGAAGTAGATTTTGTTAGGATTTCAGGGGAAATAAATAGGAGCCTAGAGTGTGCAGGTTTCCCAGTGGGTGCCCAATAAACTCCTTGCACTCCAAACTGCAAGCCTACTACTTCCCATGGCAGCGCCCTATCCCCCACCCATGACCCAAGGACAACTGACTTGCATGTGCTATTCTACAGAGCAAGAAGGGAGAGCGCCCCAGCTGGGGCATGCTTGGTGTCCTCCAAGTCACCCAAAGCCCCACCAACTCAAGGAGAAGAGAGAGTGGGACAATGGGAAGCCCTCAGTGTTTCTTCTATACCATGCCCTCTGGAGCCTTTGAAATTCCCTCCACTCTATAGAAACAGAAGACGCTGGGAGTGTCCCCATGGCCTCACCCTGCCAGGGAACAGGAACTATTTTTGGAACCACTGATGCATGAAGGGCTGAGGGAAGTGGCCAAAGGCTAGACAAGGAGCCTGGGCCACACTGACATGGGCCATGACTGCTGTGCATCATCTCCAGAAGGTGATGGAAACCACTGCGGAATGGTGAGCAGGAGGTGACAGCACCATGAAGGTCACTCTGAGCTGTGTGGGGGATGAGGAAGGGAGAGGAGGACAGGACTAAAGCACAGGGCCTTTAAGGAGGTTCACGTGTGAGGAGTCACAGAACCCTGGGTGGGGCAGCAGAGATAGAAAGGAAAGAGATGAGTGGAGAAATGTGTAGAAGGCGGCACATAGGGCCTGATGATTGGTGACATGCAACTGGAAAGGAGTCCAGTTTGACCCAGGGCTCCAACTCAAGCAGCTGGCTGGATGGGGGTGTCCCTCTGAAGACAGAGAACAGGAGTTAGAGAAGGTGTGCAGAGGAGAAGAGGGGACTTGTTGGGCTTGAGGGACATGTTGGGCTTGAGGCCTGTGCTATCTAAGTAAGCCAAGACACTCAGGAGGTGTGGCTATCAAGAAGAAAGCTAGTCTGGAGGGAGAGGTTGGGAGTCAGCAGACTGTGAGAAGAAAGGCATATTTCCCAGGCACCAGAGGCTGGAGGAAAAAACAGCATGGCAATGAGTTACCTAGAAGTCTTTCTCTGCCCCCATCTCCTTCCATTCTTCTTATTGTTGTTAGGTACCAATCAGTCGGTGTCCAACTCATAGCGACCCAACTTACAAAAGGTGAAACACAATTGTCAGTGCTCTGCTATTCATAGGGTTTTCAATGGCTGATTGTTTGTTGGGACTGGGTTGCCAGGTCCATCTCCCAAGCCTACAGCACCTGGTGCTCCCAGGTGGCCTCCCATTCAAGTACTAACTAGGCCCGACCCTACTTAGCTTCTGAGATCTGACAGGATCCGATACTACAGTGGTAGGGCTGCAGGCTTCCCACTCTCAGGGAACTCCATATTCCTGGGAATTTCGAGGAACCATGGTATATATGTGCATGGGGGAGAGGTATCTTAATGAACTTGGTTCTTGAACTTGACTTCTGCTGCCACATGGCGTCCATGATTTCCCCTTTCCCTGTTCCTGCTCACTGCAGTGATGTCTTGGACCATTCAAGACTCAGTCATGCCTGAGTCCTGATGCTCACTCCAGGAGCCACTCCAGTAACCCTGACCAGCTGGTACCAGTGCCTATCATCAAGAGCATTGCTCCCTGCATTGGAAAGGAGCAAATGCACACCAAGCAGGTGGCATATGACCATGATTGGTAGTGGCTCCTCTGAAAACCAGTAGGATCCAACCCTACTCTGATCTCACAGCATCCAAGCACCATCTAGGTCCTGGTCTGCCTCCAGGTCCAGGCTAACTCAGCCTCCACCATCACCACCTCCAATACCACCCACCACTAACACTGCTATGTTGTGACTGTCTCCTCCCCAATTCATGTTGAAATTTAATTGTCACTTTGACAGTATTAAGAAGTGATTAGGTCATCATGGCAGAGCCCTCATGAATGGATTAATGTCAGTATCATGGGAGTAGGTTAGTTATCACAGAAGCAGGCTCCTAATGAAAGGCCCTTGTCCTTTCTCTGTCTTGCTTTCACCCTCTCTTGTCTTTCCATCATCTACTATGCAATGATGAAGGCTGTCATGGCTTGAATCTAAATGTCCTCTAAACATCATGTGTTTGAATATTTGGTCCTCAGCTGGTCATGATGTTTGGAGGCAGGATCCAGCTTAGCAAAAGTGAGTCACTGGGGGCAAGACTTTGGAAGTTTTTACTCTTTTTCTCTGCTCTTTGCTTTTGATCTGCCATGACATGAGGTTCTTTGCCACAGACCCTACCATGCCTGCTCTCCTGCCATACCATATGCCTACACTGCTTCTATGGATGTGAGCTCCCAATAAGTCTCTCCCCCACCATGTTTGTTTTCATCAGTCTCTCTGTTACAGCAATGTAGCACCTGACAAATACAAAGGCAAGGGCCACATGCTAATGCCATGCTGTTGGATTTTCCAGCCTCCTGTACCATGAGCCAAATAAATTTCTGTTCTCCATAAATTGTCCTCACACTGAAAACAAAGATTCACCTGACTCATTTTCAGTATTTTCAATCTCATCATATGGTTGTGAAAGCTGGACATTGAATAAGGGAGACAGGAGGAGAACTGATGCTTTTGAATTATGGTGCTGGAGAAGAATATTGAATATACCATGGACTGCAAAAAGAACCAAGAGATCTTTCCTGGAAGAAGTACAACCAGAATGTTCCTTAGGAGCAAGGATGGCTAGATTGCATCTTATGTATTTTAGACATGTAGTCAGGAGGGACCAGTCCCTGGAGAAGGACATTTTGTTTGGGAGTGGCAGGTCAACGAAAAAAAGGAAAACCCTCAACTAGATGGATTGGCACAGTGTCTGAAACAATGGGCTTAAACAAAATTAAGATCATGTGCCTGGCACAGAATCAAGGAGTGTTTCATTCTGTTGTACATTGGGTCACTATGAGTCAGATCTGACATCACAGCATCTAACAACAACAGCATCTCTACACCCAGAGATCCAAGCCCCAATGATACCCTGGCCCCAGGCCAAACTTGCTTCTCTTCCTTCCCTAGGACTGGCATCTTTCAACGATTTGACACTGAGAGAATACCAATTTGCTTCAGAAGGAAAAAAAAGTCCCTAACCCTATTCACAGTGCACAATCTGAAGGCATAGCTCAAGTAGACAGTAATACCCAGATTATTTCATTTTAAATAGCATCTAGCATTAGAAAATTCTATTGACATTTCCCTTAAAGGGGAAACAGATCCTAAATTTGTCTCACCACTTCCATTATTCCCAGTTCAGTCCTAGCCACCATTGTTTCTTGCTGAGTTACTGCAATAGATCTTTCTGTTTCTGGCCTTTAGACTAACACAGTAGGCTGAGTGAACCTCTTATCTTTTTATTTTATTTTATTTATTTTAGACAGGGTCTCACTAAGTTGCCCAGGCTGGCCTTGAACAATCCTTTTGCCTTAGCCTCCTGAGTAATGAGCCTTCTAAACATCAAATAAACTTTGTCACTCCGTTGCCTAAAACCCTCCCCAGTCTTCCCACCTCAGAGCTAAACCCAAGTCTTATAATGTGTTTACACTCCCCCTTGATCACTCCTACCCACCACATTACTCTGACCTCATCTTTGGACACTCCTACTTCACTCTGCTTCTGTCTGTCCTCATGCAAAGCATCCTTACAGTCCTCTCAGGACTGTCAAAACCAAGATTTCAATAAATTTAGTTTAAAGATCTAATTGGCTTTCATTGGTGACTCATGAAGCAGGTCCTATACTGTGTAAAGATTAGAAACAGTGTTCTGATGTGCCAAGTAGAGGAGGTGGGATTTTTGGCAGAAAAGGGCCAACAAAGAAGCAATAGGGAATAAAATGTGGATTGATCATTTTAGAGTTACATTCTTTATAAGGTTAAAGCAGAGGGGGCTTGCCATGCTAGTTCAAGTAAACCAAGCCCTTTCTGACTGGTCGTTATGAATCTCCAAATTTCATGGGAAACTAGCCTGTTTAAAGTGCAGTTGATCATATGGCACGCAGCAGGAGTGACTCCACCCTGGTTTGGCCTGGTCTGTTGGGCCCAGTGCAGGAGCTCAGTCCAAAGCAATGGCCTCCCATGAATTTCACTTAACAGGGCCTTTACACTTACTGATCCTCAACCTGGAAAACTCTCCCTGCACATGGCCACATGCCAGCCCTTCAGTCTTTGCTTAAATGTCACCATATCAGTGACTGCCCTATCTCTGATGTCAACACCCAACCGCCCCCACACACATTTCCTATCTCTTCACCAGCTTTACCTCTCTCCTCCGCACTTCTCACATGTATCTTCTCCTTTACCTTATTTACAGCGGTCTTCATGCTGGCCAGGATTTTGTCTGTTTTGTTCCATGCCCTACTCACAGTGCCTAGCGGAGTGGAGTGCCCATTAACATGTGTGGGGTTAAATCTGTCAATTAGCTAGGGTGGAGGGGACAAAATCATAGCAGGCTTCTTTCCCAGGAGACTCCATGTTGTTCCCTGACAAATACAGCTGGCCACGTCTGTCCACCAGGCCCCCAGACATGCTCAAAAGTGCTGAAGATAGGGCAAATTGGCTCAATCACATCAGGAAGGCCTGTTGTGATGTAGCTGGCATCTGAAATCCTGCATGCGAAGGGTCACTGTGGGAATAGGACCCTGAGAGAAGGGCCACAGGTCAAGGGAAGCTGGGAGAACACACACTCCCAACACACCCAGAGGAGAAGGAGCCACCATGGAGGATGGAGAAGGGTGACTGGAGCAGAGCAGGGGAAGGTGGGGATCAGGGCCTTCCCAAAGAGAGGGGATAATGGTGTCTTCTGCTCTGGGGAGTCTGTGTTGCTAGAAACCTTGGCCCAAGGCTGAAGGGTTAGCTTGGTTGGTAAAGTGCTTGCTTAGTATGCACTGAGGCCCTGGATTCCATACCCAGCACCAAAAAAGAAAAAAAAAAAAAAATACTTGGCCCAGTTCCCAGGAAAGAGTGGGAGCAGGAGCCAGATAGGAAAGGGGGAAAGTCCAAATGGGGCCAACTTGGCTGTGAATGGATATATTAGGCCAATAGAGTAGGATACATTGAGGGCTTGGAGTGGGCAGAACCTCATCTTGCTATGTAGTCCAGGCTGGCGTAGAGCTCACTATGTAGCCCAGGCTGGCTTCAAACTCTCCCTCCTGCCTCAGCCTCCGAAGTGCTGAAACTACATGCATGCACCACCATGCCCAGCACCAGAGAGGGCTCTTTAAACTTAGAAGAGATCCTGGTATTTACATCCAGGATGGAAGAAACCAATGAAAAAGAAGTGGAAGGTACAGGAAATTGAGGGTGAACTCACATGAGTAATAATCCAGAGAAAGCAGGAATTAGAAGCATCACTACCTGAACACAGTTGAGTCCTAGTTCAGCAAGGAGAATGCTCTTCCTCAGAGAAGCAGGCAGAGTAGAAGGATGTTTCAGAGAAGCTGGCAGGTTGTGGGGCAGGCAATGGAGAAGGCCACAGCTGAGGATATCTTTTCTAAAAATAAAGGAAGCAAGGTCATTATTGGGAGGCCAGGAGAGCTTGAAGATAGTGTTAGGATTTGGGGGTAGGGATGGAGCTCAGTGCTACTGCACTTGCCTAGCATACAGAAGGCCATGGGTTTGATCCCCAGTGAAGGGAAGGAATAAAGGAAGGAAGGAAGGAGAGAAGAATAGAAAAGAGAAAAGAAAAGAAAAGAAAGATAAGATTAGAATTTGAAATAGCTATAAAGGTAAATGGGCGACTAAGCTGACAAAGTCCACACGAGAGGCTTTGAGAGCCATGTGTGGATGCAACAGTTATTGGGTGTGTGATCTGCTCAGCAGGCATAGGCAGGTCTGGGAATGATGTAGGAAGGAGCTGGGAGTGCAGGTAAAAGAAAGATAGGAGGCCATGAGGTCATGAGGCCTGCAGGGAGCAGAGAGAAACAAGGAGGCTGAGGATGGGCTTTTTTACTGGGCAAGTGGGGAGCAGGCAAGGAAAGTCCAGAATAGATTTTGCAGGAGAGAGGAGAGAACATGAAAGGTAGGAAGCTGTACTTGGATGGGCAAGTTAGAGGTGGGAGGACAAGCTCCATGCTCTGGCCTTGAGGATGGGAGGCTGGATGGGGGTAAAGATGGCTGGCAATGAGAGGTCACCGGCACAGACACTCAGGTCTACCAAGACAAGAGTAAAATTAGAGGGAAATGAGCACCAATGTCCTCAGAGCTGGTGAGGCAGGACTTGGGAAATAAAGATGGCAGAGAACGGTGTGGGAGAGGCAGAATTGCCTCCTGGTAGCCACTGGATCCTTCTTCCTTAGCAATAAGTTGTTTGGTTTTTAGCCAGAACCATTGCCTTCCAGTCTTTTTTCTCCATGCGCCCCCACTCCCCAGTGCTGAGGATGGAACCTAGGGCCTCACCCATGCTAGGCAAGTGCTCTACCACTGAGCTACACCCCTCAGACTTTTTACAATCACATTGCCAGCCTCACTGGTCCCTTGAAGTGGCCATGTGACTGCTTTCTGGTACTTCTGAAAACCTTTCTTGATTCTTTCCCTCTAGAGAAAATCACTGGTGTGATGGCTGAAACACGGGCTGCATCTTGGGCTATGGAGTGCAGAGTCCCACCGCAAGTGAGTGGGAATAACTTTGGTTCCCTAAGGACTTTTTGAAGCCAACTTGCCAGCTCTGGATGGCCTGCCTCTGACACTTCTTTTAACTAAAAATTAAAATGTTGGGTGTTCAAGACCCTGTTATTTTGGGTTCTTTGTCAGCTGAGGAACTAATACTAAACATTGCAGATGGTGTAGGAGGCTGGCACAGATCCCAAAAGGGGAGCATCTTCTGGCGGCAAGTAGACACATCTGTGCCTACAAACAGCATTAAGAAGTGACAAGACCAACAATGGCTTTCACGCCTCAGGTTAGCTGGGGGTGGGAGAATGAGCAGCCTCCACTCCAGGGCTGTCAGCCCTCGAGGTCCTGGTTCAGCTGAGAAGGAAGAGCGAGGCTCTGCAGAGAGCTAGATGCCTTGGGAAGGCGTTGTCGATGGAACAGGTTTCTGAAAAGCACAGCTGAAAACCTGGAGAGGGAGATGGTAGTGGGAGGAGGAGCTGGGAGCTGGGAGCTGTCAAGTCAGAGCACCCTGGGGCTCAGTAGGATGGGTAGGGGGTAAAATTTAGGACAGTGGTCAAAAATGAGAGCCCAGCATCTTACTAGACTTCATATTTTCAATGAAGGACAGCCATTTTCCCACTGACGTGGTTGGGCAGGGGCAGCCACAGGTCCCCCTCTGCAGCTGACTTCTGAGAGCAGAAAGGGCTCCAAGCCAGCCCCGGGTAGTAGGGTAGGGGAAGGCTGCCTGCCTGCAGCTCTGGCCTACTTGCTACAGAGCAGGCAGGGGAGCAGCCCAGAGCTGAGAGGTCTTGACTCTAGGACATTCATATCCTTCCCGGGTATCCTAATCTTCATCTCAGGTTTCTGGTTTTCTTTCCCCCTCTACTTTGATCTTGTTTTTCTACTCTATTTTCCATATCAATTTCAAAAGATATCACTGAACACCTTTATTGTGAATGGCAGATCCTAGTTAGGTGTTGAATATGTCAGTCCTGGGCGAGTGTGGGGTCTTCCAGGGCAACCTTCCATAGGAAGCAGCCTGCCAGAGGACTCAGTGCAAAATCAGCCAGAGGAGCACTGGGAAGGGAACTTGGGCCACAAACTGCCCAGGACCAGCTACCAGGATCAGTGGCTAAAGATGAGACCTCACTCACTGAGTGCGATGTAGTGGTCCACATGAGAAGGGAGTGGGCGTCCTGGTGAGTGCATCACCCAGCAGAGCTGGGCATCCAGGCAGGTCCCTTAACCAGGTTCACAGGGCAGAGCAGGACAAAGTCCACAGCCTGGTTACAGGGACTCAACACAGTTCTTGCTGTCGACACACACTTATGAGCGGCCGTTGCCTTTGCTCTCCCCAGCCAGGGTAAGAACTGGGCAGAGAGGCTCAGAGTGGAGTGAAGCTGGCTTGGGGAGTGGGAAGCCTGGTCTCCAGCTGTGGGAAAAAGAGGCAAGGAGAGGCCAAGCTCCAGAATGACCCTGACAAACTGGGTGAACCCTGCAGCCTCGGCCCTTGCCCTGCAACTCCTATTCTCCTTCCCTCTATGAGCCCCAAATGGAAGAAAGGAGCCACACTGCCAGCGACAGCCATCTGAAGCCCAGGCTTGGTGCAAGGCAAGAAGAAAACGGCCTGTTTAAAGGAAAAAGAAGTGGTATTCACAGGGCTGGGGATGTAGCTCACTGGTAGAGTGCCTGCCTAGCATGCACAAGGCTCTGGGTTTGAATTCCTGCACTGCAAAAAAAAAAAAAAAAATCAAGAGGCTGGGCATGGTGGCGCAAGCCTATAATCCCAGCAGCTTGGGAGGGGGAGGCAGGAGGAGCACAAGCTCACAACCAGAGGTAACAGAGATGTTGTTGTTGTTGTGTGCCATTGAGTCGGTATCCGACTTATAGCTACCCTCATGGTTTTCAATGGCTGAGTGCTTCGGGATTGCCTTGGGAGTGGATTGCCAGGCCCTTCTCCCAAAGAACTCTGTCATCAGTTGTTGTATATAGTCTGTGTAATTTAGGGAGACCCTGTCTCAAAAAATTAAAAAAAAAAAAAATAGGCTGAGGATGCAGCTCAGTGGTACAGCACTTGCAAAGCATGCAAGTGTTCGGTCCTGGGCTCAACCCCCAGTACCACAAAAGAAAGGAAAGAAAGAAAGGAAGAAAGGAAGAAAGGAAGAAAGAAAGAAAGAAAGAAAAAAAGAAAGAAAAGAAAAGAAAGAAAGAGGTCCTCCCAGACCTGAATCCACTTATTAGAATCACCTGCTGTACTATATGCAAAACAAAAATAGAGCCCCATGCTTAGACAGCAACCCAAATCAATAAAATCAGACTCTCTAGGGTTGGAAACAAGGCCCTGGTGATTGTTAAAATTCTCCAGATGTTTCCAATATACAGCCAAGGTTAGAACCTGATCTTGAACTCTGCTCAGCCTTTTACCAGCTGTCTTGCCTCAGGCAGTTCACTCCGAGTGCTGTTTCCTGCAATGTGGAATGCAGATCTCCTGAGTACCACCTTATGGCTTCTTGGGAGAGTAGAATGTGGTGAGCCTGTGCCTGGCTCCATAACTCTTCAATAAGTGCTAGCTACTATTATTCATGGTTTATGACTATTTTTACTCATGATTCAGTTTGCAAATCCAAATATGAAAAGTGATGGCTTGCTTCTGGCTCTTTTGGGATTTGTCAAAACTCACCATTTTAAACAGTCAAGCCATCTGTCAGGGTAGGGATTGGACTGGTTCTGTGGTGCTGATGGGGATCACATACTGGTATTTTTGACCAGGTCAGGGCAGGATGGAAAACTGGATCTCACACAGGCTTGTGAGGAAATCATCCCCTTCTCCTACCCTACCCTACTACCCAGGAAATCATTCACTTTTCACCATTTCATTAATTCTGAAACAGTTTTATTAAGATATGATTCATATATAATTCACTCATTTAATTATACAATTTAATGGTTTTAGTATATTCACACCCCTACGTGTCTGTCAGCTTGTTGTGCTGTGGGGACTTGTGTGTTGCTATGATGCTGAAAGCTATGCCACTGGTCTCTCAGCAGGGCCACCGATGGAGTCCAGAACCATCCACAGAGATGGGGAGGAAATAAGAGCGTCAGCCTTGCCCAGCCTCACCAGGGTTGGCTAAGCAGCTTCGCCTTACCTAGGAGTAGTAGAACAGGTTCCAGCCCTTTCTAGGTTTGAAGCACCCACAGAAGCATCCGCTCTCCCAGAAGCTCCAGAAGGCAACTGTGGGTGAGGCCACAGCAGCTGGGTGAGAGCTGCAGGTGGGACAGCTGGTTTCACTTTCATGCTCCTCCACTCTGAACTGAGTCCCACATTCTCCCATCTGCCATGGGAAATCTCTTCATCCTTTGGTTTTAATTCAGTATTAGACATAAATTTCCTCCAAGCACTGTCTTGGCCCCCAATTTCTACAACTTCAGCCTATTCCCTTTTCCTACTGTCGCTTTGGGTAATTTTCAGAATTGCGCTTATGTGCACGCATGTACACATGTGTACACACACGTGCACTTACATAAACACATACACATACTGACTGGGATTTTATGCTTTGTAATCTTCAAACACAACCCTCGAGTCTCCACACTGTGAGCAACATTCCCCACGTCCTGCGTGAGAAGGAATCATCACAGAGCATTATGGATAGTAAAGGAAGAATTTCTGGTTAGCCAGAATAGTGCAAAAAACTCTACGAGGGAAAGGTAAACTTGCTTTAAATCAATGGTCCCCTACCTTCTGAAAAGATAAGGAGCACCTGTTTTAAAACACAAATTCCAAGCCTGCATGGTGGCATGCATGCCTATAATCCCAGTGACTCTGGAGTCAGGAGGATCGCAAATTCAAGGCTAGAAGCAGCCTGTGTAATTTAGCGAGACCCTGTTCTCAAAATAAAAAGTAAAAAATGGGCTGGGGTGCAGCTCTATGGCACAGTACTTACAAGGCATGTGTGAGATCCTGGGTTCAACCTCCCAGTACAGGGAGAAAAAAAGCAAATTCCAAGAACCCATCCCCAACCTCCTAAAGGAAAATTTGCTGGCGAGGTCAGAAAAGACTTCTACAAGTGCCCCCAAGCAATTCTACCTAGAAAACCTTTTTCCTTTTTTTAAAATGCAGCTGCAGCAGTATTTTGTGGTGATCCTAGCACTCATGAGGCAAGGCAGAGGCCCTGAGGAGGATAGTGAGTTCAAGTCCAGCTACATAGGGAGACCCTGTTTCAAAAACCAAACCAAAAAAACTGCAGATGCATCTCCCCATAACATCCCTACTAGAGATTCCTTTGGTTTCACAGGTAGGAAGGAAAGAGGGAAAGGGTATGGGATAGGGGAAGGTGGCACCTAGACTGGTGTTTTTCAAACACTCCCCAGGAGAGTCAAATATGCAGATGAGCTTCAACTGGACTTTGCAATAATGATTTCAATTAAGTTTTCTCTCTTCTCTATAAGACAAAACTTAGTTTTTACCATAATTTAAAGAAAAAAAATCACTGCTCCATGGAACACTTTGCTACCAGGTGAGGTATTTTCTGTCCTCTCAATGACCCTTTGAAATGGTTTTGTTTGAGTCTTCCTTTTGCAGAAGAGAACACAGAGGCACCTGGGCTCAGTCTTGTGCTCAGCCTGCCTGAAAGGTGGGGGCAGTGTTATTCTGAGGGTCACGGCCCTCCCACATCCCACGACCAATTTCCCAAGGAGAAAACGGAGGCTCCTCCCTAAAGTGCACGCTTCCTTTGGACAGTCCAGCCATGGCGGGCTATGCTGGGAGCCCCATGAGGTCAATAATTCCCAGGTAGCGGAGCATCAAAACTATCCTGGAACATATTAAAAATGCAGGTACTAGTTCCTATCCTGAGAGATACTAAGGCAGTGTGCCTGGGAGCTGGTCCAAATCTGTATCTGTATAAGTATAACCAGTGATTCTTAGGGAAGCAATTGGAGGACTGGGAAGAGGGTGCCCTGAGTGAGGAATGAACCCTGAGCAGAGGAATAAAGCCTGTCCTATGGGGGATGGGGCTGCCTGCAGCCATAGCACTGTGGCATCCAATCCATCAGATCTGGGAAGCTGAGCAGAGTTGGGCCTGGTTAGTACTTGGATGGGAGACCACCTAGGAATACCAGACACTCTAGGCTTGGGAGAAGGACCTGGCAACCCACCCCCAAAAATCAATCTGCCATTGAAAACCTTATGAATAGCAAAGAAACACTGACAATAGTGTTTCACTTGTTGTACTTAGGGTGCTAAGAGTTGGACACTGGCTGGATGACACCTAACAACTGCATGAGGGTGGGAGAGGCTGCAACCTTAATGATGGATAATTTTTGCTCCTCTCTCCAGACCCAGCCCCCAAAGCACACCTCTGTGCTATTTTCTCCATGGCTCCCTCAGGAATTTCACAGCCCTTTCTTTAGCCCATTGGCTCACACAGTTTGGTGGCTGGTTTGGTAGGTTTTGCTCCCTTAATCCATGAGTAATTTACTCACTTTGGGGGCTGGGGCCACAACCCCCAGGCTGCTGTTGGACAGCCAGGAGCCAGCAAGGAGGCCTGGCTGCTGAGCAGAGTGGGGGCCTCGATGTTTAAAGACCGACAAGCACTTGGTGAAGCTACAGAGTTGACACACCCGTGCCCCTAGGCCCTTGAGAACACTGACCCTGCCATACCCTTTTCTGAACTACCAGGGTCTGGCCCAGTGTCAGGTACATGGTGGACACTGGAGGAGGATGCAGAGGTCTCACAGAGCATGCTCAGTCCTGTGGCAGCTGCAGCTCAGTCCAGAGGCAGCTGCAGCAGGGTGGGGAAAGAGTGCTGAGTGGTTAGTGAGGTCTGCCTTGGCAGAGGAGGCCCTGGCTGCTACATGTTTGCCAGCTGTATTCTTCCCCTGCAGCTGCTGCTGCAACAAATTACCATAAGTTGGGTGATGAACAGCAGCAGGAATTTTGTCACAATTTGAAAATTATTATCACTGGGCCAAAATCAAGGTATAGTAAGGGCCGTGCTCCCTCCAAAAGGGAGACCTTTCCTTGCCTCTCCCCTTTTCTGGTGGCCCCAGATGTTTGGACAGTGGCTGCATCACCCCAATCTCTGCCACCTAATCACATGGCCGTCTCCTCTGGGTATCAGAGCTCTCTCTCCCTTCCCTTACAACAATGCCAGATTTCAGGCCCACCTTCAAGTCTAAATGATCTCATATGGACATTCTTAATTACATGCAAAGACCCCTTTGCCAAGTAAGGTCACATTCACAGGTCCTGGGGGTTAGGATTCCAATGTATTTTATGGGGGAGACACAAATCAAGCCACTAAACTAGCCTGACAATAAGTAAATGTCAGTGAGCCAGGTACCACGGTACGTGCCTGAAATCTCAGCAATTTAGGAGGCAGAGGCAGAAGGATCATAAATTCAAGACTAGAGGGATTCTGAGCAACTTAGAGAGATTCTGTCTCAAAATTTTAAAAAGGGGGGACTGGAAGGTACAGCTTAGTAGTGAAGCACTTACTTGCCTAGTATGAGCAATGCTCTGGGTTCCACCCCCAGTACCATAAATCAATCAAGCAAGCAAGCAATAAATGCCAGTGATTAAATAAACACACACACACACACACACACACACACACACACACACACACACACACACACACACACCATGCAAACCTGTCAATATCTAAAGCCATGAGCCTCTCCTACCAGACAGAGGCCTTCCCTGGGGTCAGTTTTGGCCCATTGCAGGGCTCCTTTTTAGCAGCAGGGGAAGCAGCAGACATGGAGGGCTGGGAGAGACAGGAGGCCTCCTACTCCAACAAAGACAGTAAAATAAGCACCAAGGCCTTTCCAGACATTCCCAGATCACACTGTTGAGTCTGACCCAGGGTGGAGCAGCAGAACAACCCAGTGCATGAACTTAGGTCAAGGCCAGAATCAGGTTGCCTTTGCCCCACTGACTCATGCAAACCCCTGTAAGCAGCATGTTCCACCAGAATTGATGCATGTCCTGCTCAAATGTCCTGTACATAATAAATGGCATTTGTGGTACAGATTGTTAGGCAGGACCTGTTACAAAATGACACCTTCTTATAAGGTGGCGCCTTCTTCTACCCATTATGCCCCAATCCTCAAAAAGCCCACCAAAACCTAACTCAAAATATGCTCTGAGGCCTGGGGGCAACTGAGGACTACTTCCTTTTCCCTCTTCCAGCCTATCAGAACCCTCCATGTACCCGCTTCCTACCTATCCTGATATGATACATCAATCACCCCTTCCCCTCCCACCTAGAGCCCATAAAAGCCTCACCCCTTCCTCTCCTGGCCACTCCTCTCTCCATTGTTAGAGACAGGCCTGGTAGCTTCTCCAATAAAGGTCTGCTAGAGTTTACGAGTTTTCAGCCTCTTGCCTGACACAGATCAGACCACAAAGGACCTGCCCTCAAACCTGCTTTCCCACCTTTCATATAGTCTGACCTTGAACTGCTTAGCTCACTTCTCTCAACCCCACAGTAAAATCAGACTGGTAATAATTTCTATGAACCTAATTTCTCCCTCAATCCTGGCCAGCATCAATAAACATATTAATTCTTCCTCACCTCATAACCTCAGGGTTATAGAGATGGCTCAGTGAATAAGCATGAGGGATTCAGGGTCTCATAGGCATTCCATGAGCATTTTTAATCGACTAAAAGCACCTGACAACACAGCAGGTGCATCTGGGTTTGAACACACTCCCTCCTATATTTAACCAGCAACTACATGTTGACTGTTCCTAAATCTTTGTCTATCTCCTGCATATTTAACTGCCTGACCCCATCTCAACACTGGCATGGTCAAATACCTCATTCCTCCCCTCCTCACCTGCTCCTCCTCCTGTGATCTTTATCTGCATGAGTAATACCACCAGTCCAAACATTTCAGAGTTACTGCCAAATTTTCTCTCCTTTATCCCCAAATTAGTCACCAAGTGCTATTAATTCTGCTACCTTAATTGTCTTCCAAATCTCTTTTCACCTTGTTATGTTCACTTTGTCTTTACACATTTAAAGCTATATCATTTCTCACCTGGTAAATTACATCAGCTTCCCCTAGCTCCTTCCCTGCCTGATTTATGTTGACAAGACTAGCATTTCTAAGATATGGATTTGATCACCTGCCAGTATTGCATAGAGCCTTTGGGCAAAGGCCTAAACCCTTAGTAGGACTATCAGGTGCCCTGTGGCAAACCCTAGCCTACCTCTCAAGCTGCATTTCCCACCCTTCCCCAAAACTAGAGACATACTGAGGTACTTGCAGATCCCTAACCACTTCTGCCCCACCCTCTCTCATTTCTACATGACTTTGACAAGCTATTCCCTTTGCCTAGAACATTCTTTTGTCCATTCTTCACATTATTAACCTTTATTCAACCTTCAAGACTCAGTCTCTTCAGAAGGCTTGCCTCCGCCTTTCCTCTCCAGGCTCCAGCAGCATCCTGCCCTACCTCTCACAACACTTAACGTGCATGTCATCGATGCCTGTTATAAATCTGTCCACCCTTCCTGCCACACAGCCCCATCCCCTGCCCCAGACTGTGAGCTCTTTGAAGTTTGGGACTGTGTCTCTTCTCTATTTCTAGCATCTGGCCTTGTTCATACTTGTCCATAGTCAGTGACTTAATAAATGTTTGTTGAAGTGTTGAATGCCAAGGACAGAGCAACATGAGTTCTCAAGATGTACTTGGGTGATTCTTACACAAAGAAAAAAACATGCTATACAATGAATGAAATTGTGGACAACATCTTTACTAACGTGTTATTGGAATATATCAAAGTGTTTTTTATGTGGCCATCTCTTCCAAGGACTTAATATGAAACCCAACCCAGCAAAGGTCTTTTGCTAGGGGACTGGGCTAATGTAGCCACATGTAGAACTTTTCTGAAATAAGCATGAATTCAAAAATCACTGTTGAAAAAAAAACAGCTAAACAGCACACAATTTGGGAGGCCATGATTTTGATAGGATCTAGATTGCTATCGGTTCAAGGTTACACTTCCTGAGTAGGGCTACAAGTGCACACATCCTGTGTGGTTGGAAGGAAGAGTGAGTGTTTTGGATACGAAGTGTACAGGTGGCAAGGCTCACATTTTATTGGAAGGCTCAGTGGCTTATTAAAGAGATAAGACCTCCCCATCTCCACCCATAGGTAAGTTAAAACCTCCTCTACATAAACCCTATACTTGGTTGTTTTTCTCCAAATACATCTCATACCTTCCCTACCTCTGCCATTTTCTAGAACGCGCTTGGAGTGTCTACCCACTCTAACTTTTGCCTAACAACACTTTGTTCATATGCCAATACTTTGTGATAGAGGAATGGAGATAACAATACCCGTTATCCCTTTCTTCCATATTAAATTTCTGGCTGGACATATAGCCACCTGTCTGTAAACTATATTTCCTGACCTCCTTTATAACCAGGTATGGCCAGATGACCAAGTCCTGGCCAACATGATACATGAGCCACCTCCTACTCTGGGTTGTGTGTCCCTCTATTCTGTCATCACCCCTCCCATGGGCTGGAAAGCCCATGTGGCCCTGACCAAACTTTAGCCACATGGATGAGGGCAACACCCTATAGGACATTGGAGTAAAGCAACAAGATAGAGCAGAATGGATCCCTGAATGTCCCTGTGGAGTTGAGCTGCTCTGACAGCCTACATTGCCATCTACATCTGCCCTGTCACATGATAAATGAAATGAAATCACATCTGAAGGCTGACCTTGTGCAAATCACAGTATCTTGGGGTCTCTGCACCCTAACTTATTTAATCACATACCATTTGCTCTGTGATGCTTTCCCAAGAGCACTGTCTGCAGTCCCAGGGAGCATGCCTTGAAGGCAATGCTCATGCTGCACCCCATGTGGCACTGTGGTACCTGTGTGTGTGCTGGGCTGTTCCTAGAGAACTATAGGATTCCTGTGGCAAGGCCACTCAGATTTCATCTTGGATGTCCCCCAGAGTAATGGGCACAGTGTCCTGCACACAGACGTCACTTTGTTGAAGAAATGAGTGAACCAACAGCACTTCCCACTCGAATTCTCTTTTTAGAAGTGAGACAGAAATAGCAGCCACAAAGTCAATACATGGCATATTTACACAGAAACCAGAAAGAATGCAGCTGACAAAAAAGAGGCCTAATGCGCTGAACTGGGAATAGTAATTCTCCAAAAATAAATGTGTTGGGGTAACAAAGCCTGAAACGGTCTCACTGTAAAACACAGACGGCTCCTGAAGCCCTGGACCAAAGCCTCTCTTCTGCCTAGTGACTCCATAACCTTCAGAAGCTGTAGGTCAAAGCCCTCCTTCCTCTTGGACATCTCCTATCCTTTCAGAAGCCCTCAGTCAAATCCCCCTTCCCTCCCAGATACCTCATATCCTTCAGAGGCCCTCAGCTAAAGGCCCCCTTCCTCCCAGTGACCTCTCAACCTTCAGAAGATGCTGGGGGAGACGGCTACAGGCTCTCAGGACCCCAGCAATCACTTCTGCATCCAGGGTAACCTCCGCTTGACAGTTGGCCACAGATCCAGGCCTTTGCATGTAGTTTCTGAGGTGCTCTGAGAAGAGTCCCAACATCGTTCTTCCAGGCCATCCCTGAAAAGCTCAGAAAGGGAACTATTTCCCTGGCCCTCAGGAATCCCCTCAAGCATAAGAGGGTGGGGTCTGGGGCCAGACTGCCAGGTTTGAAACCCAGCTCCACCACTCCCCTGTTATGAAACCCTGGCCAAGTAACAACCTCTCTGTATCTCCATTTCCTCCTCTGTAAAACAGATATGATAGTAGTAGCACCTCATCAGGTTATTGTAGGATCAAGTATATATGCTAAGGCACCTAGAACAGTGCCCAGCAAACAGCTCGTGTCTATCGCCATCATCAGTACCGTCCTCATTGTCATCACCCTTGGAGGTACCTCACTCCACAGAACACTTTGTACAATAGGCCTGGCAAACACACACCCATCTTCCAATTTAAAAAAATAATAACTTGCTAGGCAGCATGGCATACACTTATAGTCTAAGGTACTCTGGAGGCTGAGGCAGGAGGTCCGCTTGAGCCCAGGAGTTTCAGACCAGGTTGGATACCATAGCAAGAATCCATCTTGAAAGAAAGAAAGGAAAAGAAAAGAAAAAGAAAGAGAAAAAGAAAAGGAGAAAAAGAAAAATAAAGAAGGAAGGAAGGGAGGAAGGAAGGAAAGAAAAGAGAAAGAAAGAGAGGGGGAGAGAAAGAAAGAAAGAGAGAGAGAAAAAAGGAAAAGAAAAGGAATAAAAGAAGAAAAGTAAAAAACAACCTGAAGCTTGGGCTGGGATTGTAGCTCAGTATTAGAGCTCTTGCCTAGCATATGCAAGGCCCTGGGTTCAATCTTCAGTACCACAAAAAAATAAATAAATAAAATGACTCGAGTTTCAAAAGGTGGCATGATCTGCCAGAGGTCACTAGGCAGACAGGAGCCAGATGCTCCTCAGATGTCCTGGCCATAAGCTGTGCATGCGTGGTGGGTCCTCAGCCTTGCTAGCTGCTCTTATCTGGGGGCCAGGGCTTCAGTAGAGAGCATCCCAGGGCTGTAACCTCTCCTCCTGCTGAAGAGGTTTCCCAGGAGTCAAGGGTGGGGACCTCTGTGAGCACTGCCTGCCTGCCACCCATCTCCCAGCAGGTTCTCTGACCCCAGCTGGGCCCCAAGGGGCTGAGACTAATTTCTGCCAGGCTGATTCCAGGCAGAGGGGACGGTGCAGAAAGGAGGGTGGGGGTGGGCACCAGGAAGATGTTCAGATGTTTGCTGATAAAAACAGATGAAGATATGTGAAGGGACCGGAAAGGCACAGATGACACTGTAAGCAAGTATTTTATAAAGGAAGGGATGAGCAAAGGAGTACAAATGAGAACACAGAAAAAGTGTGCAGAACACAGGGGCTGCCTGTGACATACCAGCACTATAGCCCTGTGATCAGAACCACAGCAGTCTCTGTGTGTGTGCTCATGCACAGGAGAGAGGGACAGGGCCGAGGGAAGATGCAGGGAGAGACTGTAAAAGAATGTGACAGACACACAGAAACAAGTGGTGGACAGAAAAAGACCCAAAGTCAAAGAGACGTACAGAGAGAAAAGGATAGAGGGAGAAAGAAAAGAGAAGAGAAGGAGAAAAGAGGAGAAACCACGTGAGGAAGAAAGACAAAGAAACAGAAGAAAGAAAGGACAGAGAGCCACCCAGTTTCACAGAAGGTGGGGCTATTTCACCACATCAGGTCTTCAAAGTACTCTCTCCACCACCCCTGCAAGAGAGGGAAGAGGGAGAGTAAGGAGAGGAGGGAGAGGAGAGGGGAGGGGAGGAGAGAGAAGGGGAGGGAAGGAGAGGAGAGGAGAGGAGAGGAGAAGAGAGGAGAGGAGAGGAGAGGAGAGGAGAAGTGAAGAGAGAAGAGAGGAAAAGAGAGAAGAGGAGAGGAGGCAAGGGAAGGGAAGGGAAGGGAAGAAAAGAGGAGAAGAGCAGCTTCTCTCCCCAAGGAAGCTCCCTTCCAGGAAAACCCTGTAATGTTTTGGTTGCTGGGTGCTGACAGCACCCCAGAATCCAATCCTGGATGACTCCCATTCCTTCCTCTTCCTGATTTGATAAACCTCCCTCTTCCCTGAGCTCTGTTTCTTCCATAATGTTGACGAAAAGGATCGTTGTAGCCCCATCCACTGACCCACATCAGCAAGTGGAGTTCTCCAGTCCAGTGAGTGCATGGAAGGCTGCTTACCATTTCCATCTCCAGGCTGGAGAGTCACATAAAAACTGAGGTCCAGAAACCCTCCGGCTCAAAGTAAAGTCTGCCCAGCACACCCACTGGTGGTGAAGGGGCCTGGAAGCTCCTCTGTGCCCCTGGAACATCCAGGACCCAGCACACATAGGTGATCATAAATCATGGCTCTTAGTTGGGCTGAAAAGAGTGCTATCCCTCCTTAGCCATTATTGTTGTTGTTGGTAGGTGCTACCGAGTTGGGTTCAGGTCTGACTCACAGCGACCCTCATGGTATTTTCAATGGCTGCTTCAGGATTGCTTCAGGAATGGGTTGCCTCATCCTTCTCCCATTTTTGTGATGCTGGGGATCGAACCCAGGTCCTCAGAGAGTGCAGAGCAGCACTCTATCAACTGAGCTAAACCCCAGCCCTCCTTAGCCATTAGAAAAATGCAAATCAAAACTACACTGAGACACCATCTCATCCCAGTCAGAATGGCCACCATCAACAAAACAAACAACAGCAAATGCTGGTGAGGATGCGAGGATATGAGGAGAAAGGAACCCTTACATACTGCTGGGAATGCAAGTTGGTGCAGCCACTATGGAAATCAGTAAGGAGGTTCCTCAAAAAACTAAAAGTAGAACTACCATGTGACTCAACTATTCCAAGCCTGGGTATATATCCAGAGGAAATTAAGTCAATATACCATAGAGACACCTGCTCATCCATGTTTATGGTGGCACTATTCACCATAGCCAAGATATGGAATCAACCCAGGTGTCCATCAACGGAGGAGTGGATAAGGAAATGGTGATATACATATACCATAGAGTTTTATTCAGCAATAAAGAGGACAAAATTATAGCATTTGCTGGAAAATGGATGGAACTAGAAATCATCATTTTAGACAAAATAAGCCAAATCCAGAAAGATAAGCATTGCATGTTTTCTATCATATATGGATGTTAGACTTTAATATATATTCATTGCTAAAACATATAGGTCATGAAAGCAGGCGGGATCTAAGAAGGGAAAGATAATGGACTAAAGAAAAGGGAGGGGCGCAAGAAAAAGGTTAATGGGAGAAAGGAAGGGAAATATCATATATTTTGCCCTTATGGCAAAATTGGGATGTACATATGTAGGTAGATACACTGAAAAAAAATTTTTTTTGGTTTTTAAAATTTTTATTAACATATAATAATTATATATAGTAATGGGGTCCTATTTCTTTTTTTATTGGACAATTTTTAATGTACACCTTAATGTGATTCATTCTGACATGCTTCTCATTATGGCATTTACATATATGCATTTTGATGTACATTATTCATATAGGTTCCCCCTTACCCTCTTGTGTGCCTCCCCCCCACACCCTCCCCATCTAAGTCTTCTCTATCATTTACTTGGTAATATTTTTCTATATGTACTTGAGTCCCAGTTCTGTTTAAGATAGAAATTTTTCCTGTAGCGAACTTTGTTATTATCTTGTCAGAACAATTGCATGCATAAAACAGGAAAAAAAAAAAATCTAAGAATGGTGTCAATATAAATGGTATAGAAAAAAAAAATTTTAAAGACATGCAAGTAGAAGGGAGACCATTGGTGGGAAAGGAGGGGATGGGGGAGGGGAGTCATGAGAGGGTAAGGGGGAAGTGAACGTGACCAATGAAATGCTTGTATGAAAATGTCATAATGAGATCCATTCAGTTGTACGTTAAAGTTACCAATAATAATAATAATAAATGCTGTCCTGGAGAGGGCCAGCTAGGAACTCCCACTGGTCAGTCGCAGCTTTCTGGCCTGCTATTCCCAGCCCTGTGACCTGCCTGCAGGCCTCTGAGGCCCCTTGGAGTCTGGCAACCCCTCACTTCACCCAGTGAACTTCCTTCCAGGCCAGGCAGGACTCCAGGCCGGGTCCCACCACCCCTTCACCTTGACTACAAGAGAAACTTGAATCTCGTGACCTTGGGCAGCATCCTCCTCACAGCTGCTTTGGGTGGGGAGCCCAGTCTCTTCCTGCCCAGCCACCTGCCCCCGTAGTACCAGCCACATGCATTTGGGAATCCCTGGCAGCCCAACAGCTGGCCCTAGCCCTGTCTCTGGACAGACCCACCCCAGTGTAGATCCACCTGCCCCTCTGCCAAGAAAACCACAAGTATTGGTAAGGGCAAAGAGAAACTGGAGCCCCCTCACATTATTGGAGAGAATGAAAAATGGTACAACCACCTTGGAAAACAGTTTGGTGGGTCTTCATAAACACAGCATTATCATATGACTCAGGAATTCTACTCCTATTTATATATCCAAAGGAATTGAGAAGAGGGTCTGCCCTACAAATGCTCCTATTTATATATCCAAATGCTGCCCTACAAATGCTCCTATTCATATATCGAAAATAATTGAGAGCAGGGTCTATTTTTTTGCCCTTTGGCAGTACTTGGGGGTTGAACTCAGGGTCTGCCAGGGTCTCTCATACTGCAAGCTCCCTCTGCAATGGCCTTCCCCTGGGCTTGGAAGCCAAAGCCAATTCTAAGTTTTATTACATCTGCATTCCCAGCAGGCTGGTCGTACAATTGCCTGAAAAAGATTGCTATGTAGTAGCTAGGCACAGTAGTGCAACCTCTAATCCCAGTGACTCAGGAGGCAGAGGCAGGAGGATGGCAAGTTTGAGGCCAGAGGCAGTTTGTGTAACTTAATAAGACCCTGTCTGAAAAATAAAAGGAGGCTTGGTGGTACAGCACTTGCAATGCCTGTGCAGGTGCTGGGTTCAATCTCTACACACACACACACACACACACACACACACACACACACACATGCACACAAAGAATCCTCTCAGTCCAACATGAATGCAGGACAGTCTCTTCCCACCTTCCTGCCACAGGTCAAGGGAGGCCAAGGGGCCCTTATAGCCAGCAGATGGAGACAGCCAGAGCTCCCTGCCCATGTCTACTTGATGGTCTCCTAGGGCTGCTGTTACCCATTACCCTAAGGTGGTGGCTTAAGAGTGGCTTAAGAATGACATTTCCTGTCACTCTTCTGGAGGCCTAAAGTCTGAAATCAAGGCATGGGCAGGGCTGCACTCCCTCCACAGGCTCAAGCGGAGGGTATGTTTCTTACCTCTTCCCACCTCTAGTGACCCCTGCTTTCCTTGGCCTGTGGCCTCACCACTATAGTCTAGCTCTGTGGTCACATCGTCTTTTCTTCAATGTGTTTCCCATCTCTCTCTGCCACCTTCTTAGAAGGACACAGGTGACTGTATTTAGGGTCCACCTAGATAATCCAGGCTACCTGTCCATCTTGAGGTCCTGAATTTAATCCCATCCACCAAGTTCTTTTTCTCCATCTAAGATTATATTCCCAGGCTTTGCAGATTAAGACATATATTCATATATTCAGAGGCCATTATTTAAACTAATAGACCTGGCCATGCAGAAACTGGGTATATGGAGGATATAAATCCTCTCTAGTCCCTAAATGCATACCTTCTACCTCAGATGGGGCTTCTCAAAGAAGCAACAAGGAGAGAGAGGATGACAAAGAGAAAAGAGCAAAAGACCCAGAGCCCTGGCTTGAGAGTCACGTGGCTCCTCGCTCGATCTGTGACCTTCAACAAGTTGCTGAGTTGATTCAAACATTTATTGAATGTCTTCTGTGTGCTAAGAGGGTAGGTATGCAACAGTTCCCTTGTGTATACAAAGGAGAGAACTGTCTGGGATACTGAGCTGATATGTGGAGCAGTGTCTAGGAGTGTGCCTGAGTCACAGTATGCACTCAAAAAAGTCTAGCTATTCTAACTATTAATATCACATAGCAGTCATTCAGCAGGTGGGAATGTGTTTTTCACATCCAGGCCATGCAGGCGAGGAAAAATTTAGCACAGACCATGGACACCAGAGGGAAAGAAAGCTGCTCCTTACCCTGCTTGATTGTCACCACCACCCTGTGAGTTGGGTGGTATTTTTATGAAAAGGTAAGATGCAGAAAGTGAAGGTCCAGCAGACAGAGTTGATGCTCACCACATAGCCACATCTGGCCCCAAATGTCCCCGCTCCTTTGCAACTAGACAGACCTGCGCAACCAGTTCTCCTGAGGACTGAGAAGTGCACAGGAGTGAAAAGCGGCACTTGCAAAATCAGGCAGAGAAAAGCACCTGTGAGTGTCCTTTGCTCTCCTTCCCCAACCCTCCACCGTGAAGGTTTCACGCTGAGATGCAAATCCCCCAGGTGATGGAGTCATTGCTGGAGAGGAACTATGTGACCCACAAGGGACTTCACACAAGTCAAAGCAATGCAAAACAAAACCCATGGCTGTTGAGCCCTGAGACATTCGAGTTGGTTAGTTACACAATGTAGCCTGTCCTTAACTGACTCAAAATCCAAGCCTTCAGATCAAGTGTTTTCCCATTGTTCTTTCTCAATCCATGCTTCTTAGAATTCTCTACACTTACCACCTACTTCCTCACCTCTAGTTCACCTTTTTGTCTCTTCAGTCAGTTAGCCAACTCCTTGTTATAATTGTCCTGTGAGTACCATCTTGCCAAATCTAATTGATAACGTTATATATTTTTTTCTAGACTGTGTTGAGATATTTTCCTCCCTTGGTTACTCTATTACAAAGTAACAGACAACTTGACCCAATCTGGCTTAAATAAAAATAAATTCACTATTTCACATAGGAAAAGGCTCACTGGGAGAGCAGACTCTGGGTGTGGTTGCAAAAGAGAATCAGCAATTTCATCAAAGACCCCAGTTCTTCCCATTTCTCCGCTGTCACCTTTGATGTGTTGACTTGATCCTGATTTTTCCTTATGCTCACAAGACAACTGTAGCTGTTCCACATATCACATTCAGTCTCAACAAAGGTCAGGGGTAAGATAGAACCCTCTGGACCTTGTTTCTAACTTAAGAACAAGGAAACCTTTTTCAGAAGCCACATAGAACTCAGCCCTTCATGCTTCATTGGTTACATGTCCATTGCTAAACCAATGACTGATAAGAAGAATGAGATTACCACCATCTACCACCCTCCGCTTCCATGGCCAAAATCCCTTCTCTCGGGTAGGAACAGCCCTCTGCCTATGGCAAGGAGGACAGACACCACTTGAGAAGGAGGAAGGAGGCAAAGCCCCTGAGGCAGTCTATAGGACGACTCTTCTTCCTGGTCCTCCTCCCTCTCTGCTCACTCTTTCTTGGTGTCCTCCTCCTCTGAAAGCATTTTGAATTTTTTATTTCCCTGATTGTTTTTTTTTCAGGACAGGTTCTGGCTATGCAGTCCTACGTAGGCTGGTCTCAAAACTCATGATCCTGCTGCCTCAGCCTCCAAAGTGGTGGGATTATTGGCATGCATCACCACACCTGGCTCTAGAAAATTCTATTCTTTCTTTGAAACCTAATTTAGTGATTACCTCCTCCAGAAAGCCTTGCCAGATTCCCTCCTGATAAAGTTAATCAGTGCTTCTTTTGTGAAACATTTTTCTTCATCCATTCAATAAACACTTATTGAGCATTTAGTGTGTGTCAGGCACTGGGGTACAACAAGGAACAGGACAGGCACAATTCCTGCCCTGTGGGATAGAGAAGAAAACAGGTGTGAGACTGTCAAACAAGAGGAACACAATAAGGGGAGGGGGTCTCAGAGCACCTTAAGGACAACAAGAAGCTCATGAGTCAGGATCTGGGCAAAGGGATCAGCATGTGAGGCAGGAAGGAACGTAGCACATCTGAAAAATATCAAGACATCCCAGGCTGAACCTTGTCTGCACTTCCCTGGGCACCCTGCACCCAGTCCACCTGCTGTCTCCCTACCAAGAAGAGCCCCTAAAGGGCAGGCTGAATTCCCACTCAGCTTGGCCTCTTACCTACTGCAGGGCCGGCACTGCAGAGCCAGGGACCCTGAATTTCTGATGAGTAAGAAACACCAGATCTGATAAAGGTGACAGGTGTAACATGGTGGGTTTGCTGCGAAAACTCAGCAATCCAAGGCAGAATCACACCTTAGGCCACCTGAACCCCATCTGGAACTCTGCCCAGCATCTCACAGTAGCTCTTAGTGTTCCTGGGTGATGAATCAGATAAAACAAAAATGTGCAAAAATGAGGAAAGCCTTGGCCCTGGACGGCTGGGAGGCAGAGAGGCTCCTAAGAGTGCATCCCCACCCAGCTGAGGACAACTGAGCCCCACAGAAAGGAAATCGTGGAATCGGTGCCTGCCACTCCACCCTCCACTCTGGCTCCATCCCTCTAGCAGGGACTGAGCCCAGAGGCCCTGGAGTCGCGCACTGCTCCGCTGCTGCCTTTGCCTGGAGACTCTGGGTGACTGGAGATACATGGCCAAAGCAACAATGAGATTAGGGAAGCTGGAGAATGGAGAACAAAAGATCTGGATTATACAGGTCTCTAGAACAACTGGTGGAGGACTTATTCAGAACTATTGAGAGGAAGGGTGTCCCACTAAGAGGGTGACACAGAGCAATAAACCTGCCCCTCTCCATTTCTTACCATCTTTGTTGCCCACAGTCTGTTTGGGGACAGAGGGTAGGCACCTCATCTATAGGCCCCAGGGAGTGCAAAGAGCACAATGCCCCACATGGCAACCCAGCAGGCCTGCCAGCTTCAGGCTGACTGCTCCTTATCTGGCCTTCCTTTATCTGGCCCCTGACCTTTCCAAATTATATACTGCTCCCTTATCTCCAGGGCTGGGATTTTAGCTCAGTTGGTAGAGTAATGCTCTGCAGTCTCTGAGGTCCTGAGTTCGATTCCCAGCACCACAAAAATGGGAGAAGAACGTGCCAAGCCACTCCCTAGGCAATCCTAAAACAATCAGCCATTGAAAACCCTAAGAGGATCACTATGAGTCGGACTTGACAGCACCTAACAACAGCAACAACAACCCTTATCTCCCAGCAAATCAATGTAAGTTTCCTGCTTCTCGACCCACCCCTCCACCTGCACAGCAATTGGTAGGAGGAGCAACTGAGGGATTGTCAAGGGGGAAAGTGCCCAATCTACATGGATAGGAAGAGGTGGGTCCCTGAAAGGACTCCCTGAAGCGCAGGGCCCTGGTGAGGAGGGACGTAGGAAGCATCCTCTGCCCCTGCTTCTCCCTCATGTGATGTAGTGTCAGGAGCAAAAGCTCTTGCTCAGGACGACGGGAGGTCTGCGCAGGTGGACTCAGTGCCAAACTGGGAGGTCCTACCTGGTTCTTATGCTTTTCATCATAGTTCAGGCTCCCCCTGCGGCCTGATGGTTTTCCCCAGGACCCACAGTCCCGTGTCCACTCACCCCTTGCCCTGAATCAGAAACGTGTGTGAACATGTCTCCTCTCCACCTGTCTCCTTGGGAGGGAGTGGCCCACCCTTCCTGGTGTGTCCCTGCCCTTTGTGAGTGTGGGTGACTGCACAGTGCCCCTCCCCGCAGATATCTGAGTTCCTGTGAATGCTGTGGGCTATGGAATGTGGAGGCATTTTACAGATAAGATGAAGGATTTGGGGGATGGGGAAATCATCCTAGATTACCCGGGTAGGCTCTACTTGTGTTCCTGTGTCCTTTTAAGAACAAACACAGAGATTTGACACACACAGAAAAGGAGAAGGTGATGCATCCACAAAGCCAAGACTGTGGCCATACGCCAAGGAATGGAGCAGCTGCCAGAAGCTGGAAGGAACAAATTGTCCCCTAGAGCTCCCAGAGAACGAGTAGCCACTCTCACCCTGATTTCATCCTGGCCATGCTGATTTCAGACTTCTGGCCTCCAGATCCTGGAGAGAATAAATGCCTGTTGTTTTAAGCCACCCAGCTTGAGGTAATGTGTTATAGGCGCTCCAGTGGACAAACTCAGCAAGTGACCATGGAGGATTAATTTCCATTTATCCATTCAACAAATACTAGGTGGCAGGCACTGGGGTAGGTGCCAACGTGCAGCCGTGAACAGGGCTGGCCTTGCCCTATGGAGCTGGGAGTCCAACCAGATGACCACCTAAAAGGGCTGTGCTCCAAATAATCACAGACAAGGAGGGAGACAGAATGGTAGCCTTGAAAGAAACACATAGACCTCCACAAAATAGTGGCAACTCCTGCATAAATGATGTACAAGAAAACTTGAGTGTAGGAGTCATCTCCAGGGCAAACAAAGCTGTCTAAGTCCCAGACGCTCCCAAGAAAGCCTTCGGTCAGGCAGAGACAGGGCTGGTCAAGGCAGCTGGGGGGACACTTGAAGCCCACAGCACTTTTCCCACTACAAGTGCTGAGAGTCCCCACACAGGGCAGGTACAGCAACCACACGCAGCCCAGGGCAGGCTGCCAGAAATGGTCTCAGTCCTGGGAAGGCCCCTAATGGGAAGTATCCTGAAAATATGGCTTTTCCATAAAAAATTTAAAAAGAGACGGGGGGAGCTTTCAGCATTAACACAGAGACCAAGTGTATTTAATTTACACCAAACTTGGGGGCGAGGTCATGACTCTGGCAACAGTTTGCTTCAGATAAATCAAAACATGCTGGAAGTTTCCACACTCCAGCAAACAAGCATGACTTCCCACATGTCAGCTAGTCCTATCAGGCAGGCAGTGACCTCATGGAACCGTTCTGTGCGGTACATTCCAGAAGGGGCCATCCCCAAAGCTCAGTAAGCTTCCCAGCACCACCCTGACATTACCAGACACCTGAACCTGCAAAATATCTGCTGAAGTTGGCCACAAGCCTCACTCTGTCTGAACCACCTGGAGGAGGAGCCGGGCGGGGCACGGTGTGAGAGGAGAGCAGATGGCCATGTTCTGCTCCTCCCTCATCCTATGACTGCGGTGAGCCCCAACTTCCTCAGGCTCCCTCTTCTCAGAGGCTTAACAACACCCCTCCTTTCCACCTCTTCTGTGGATGAAATGAGACAAGAGAAAGGAATACACTTTCAAACGTGTTAGGTACTGGCCAGGCATGGTGGTGCATCCCTGTATTCTCAGCTGTGGGGAGGTTGAGGCTAAGATTGTGAATTTGAGGCGAGCCTGGACTACATAGCAAGACCCTGTTTCAAAAAAAACTAGTGTTAGGTACTAAGCCAAAGCCAAGAGATGTTTTAAATCATTGACATTATTCCCTTGCCTCTGGAAGCAATGAACTCTACAGCATCTTTGCAGGGGGAAAAAAAAAAAAAAAAAAAAAAAAAAACCTTCCTCTGAAGGATGTTTCAGTAGCTACAACAATGTACTGCCTGATTCCCCCACCTTCAACGGCCCCAGGTTTGCAGCTCCGTGGCAGTATCAAGAGTGTAGTGTGCATGGTAAAGAATCAGGTAGCCGGGCATGGTGGCATACACCTTTAATCCCAGCACTTGGGAGGCTGAGGCAGGAGGATCAATACAAGTTCAAAGCCAGCTTGATCTATGCAGGGAGTTCTAGGCCAGGCTGGATCGAGACCTTGTCTCAAAAATGCAACCATAAAACTTTACTTCACCTACCCAGAGAAAGGTCTGGCCTTTGGCCTGGAGCCCCTAGGAGGGACCTCTAGGTCCTTGGAATGCCCTATCTGATAAAAGTGTCTTTATTATAGTGGTAGGTTGTTTTGGTTTTGCTTTGTTTTGTTTTGTTTTCAGCACTAAGGGGTTGAACCCAGGGCTTCTCACATGCTGAGCAAGTGCTCTACCACTGAGCTGTACCCCTAGTCCCTTATTTATGTTTTTGGGGGTTTTTTTGTTGTTGAGACAGGATCTCACTAAATTGTACAGGCTGCCTCTGGCCTTGAACTTGCGACCCTCCTGCCTTGCTTCCCAAGTGGCTGAGATTACAGGCATGTGCCACAGCTCCCTCTAAGAGTGTTTTTGTTTGCCTGGGGGTGGAGGGGTGGCCTTGGACCACACTGGATGGTCTAACAACATCATGTATGGTGAGGGCTTTGAGCCACATGGTATCAACTGCCAGAAGGGCCAGACATTAAAGGTCAGCCACACAGGTAGTCAATTATATCTACTTCTCTGGGCCCAGATAAAAACTCTGGCTTCCCTGGTGGCAACACTCCATATGTGTTGTCAAACCTCACTGCCTGCAAAGGCTGACACTGCCCCTGACTACACCAGGACAGGACACTGGCAGCTTCACTCTCAGAACATTGTTCCATGCCACACCCACAGCATACCAGCTTCAGGTAAATTCTGTAAATCCTTTCAGTGACTTAGCAACCCCAAGGGGATCTTGAGCTGCCTCTGCATTCCATGCTTCTTAACCCTTTTGTCCCATGGATTCTGGAGGTGTACTGAAGCCTGAGGATCTTTTCTGAGGGTTATGGTCTTAAATATATAAAATAAAATATACAATATTCAAAGAAAAGCAATTATGTTGAAATGTAAGTATCAAGTATGTGCTGCTGTTTTTGTTTGTTTTGTTTTATTTTTTGAGATAGTGTCTCACTATGTACCCCAGGCTGCCCTGGAACTTTCAATCCTCCTGCCTCAGCCTCTTGAGTGCTAGGATTACAGGCATGTACTACTATGCCCAGCTTAAATATGTGCTTCTTTACTAAGAATTAAATAGCAAGTTCTAGGAGCAGGTTTAATATTTATCGTAGTTTTAATGGAGCAATAAGCATAGCCAATATTTCAAGATATCCACAACAAGAAAGAGATGAGGATTTGTGTGGGTATCAAAGTCACAGACAGTATGTATACACTGTTGCCTCCACTCATGAGGAGATTCTAAATTTCAGTTAGAGGTTATGTTGCCCACTTTACAGACAAGGAAAATGAGGCATAGGGAGTTTAAATAACTTGCCCAGATTATAATGCTAGTAATTGGTGGAGCAAGGAATTCAACCTCTCTTTAACTCAAGACAGAGAAAAAAAAATATTGCCAGAAGGGACATCTACACACCAAAAGGGTCATGGAGGTGTCACGAGGTAACCTGGGTTCAGGCCTTCTGTGGGCCACCTATGATCAGATAGAAAGGACTGACCATAGGGTGGAAATAGAGATAATCCACCATAAGGTCCCAAACTGTGTGGATTAAAAAGTCAATGACTGGTGAGGTTGTGGGGAAGTTCCTGTGCCAGTCATTAGTGTTCAGATTCTAGAACAATGGGTGTCACAGAAGATTAACGTGCTTGGTGAGAAGCTTCCTGGTTTCTCTGAGGACAACTCTTACTCTACACACAAGGAAACCTGCAGGTCCCCCACCAGGATGAGCACTACTCTCAATACCTGGCCACATGTGTTTTGCTTTCAAAAAACAAAAAACAAAACAAAACAAAACAAAAACCTTCAGTGGATTCCAGATTCTACAGAGCAGCTATCAGCAGAAAAGCCCAAGAACCAGGATGCCCTGCAGAGGCAAAGGTGGTAGTGGGGATTGCTGAGGGCTGGTAGAAAAGAGCAGGAAAAAACGTTGCTGTTTGTTGTTGTTACATGCCTTCAAGTCAGGTCTAACTCATAGTCACCCTGTGTACAAGAGAACAAAAGAGACACTATATCTGACAGTTCTTCTCTGCTATCCATATGGTTTTCCATGGCTGTTTTAGAAGTGGGCTGCCAGGTCCTTCTCCCTTCTCTGGGGTTGCTGGGGATCAAACCCAGGGCCTTGGAACATGGAGCAAGTACTCTATGAACTGAGCTAAACCCCAGTGGAGAAAACATTAAGAGAGGACAAGTCACAAAACAAGGGTAGAAACCATGTGGCACCCATGCCACACTCCCTACTTCCTCATCCATTGTGGGGCATTGCCCTGCCACTGCACTCGCTCCGGCTGTGAGTGGGAACCAGCCGCCAAAGACCGGTCATCTGGAGAGGGGGAACTGAGCACCCAGGAGCCATCCTGCCCGGAAAGGAGGCTTATGCCCACAGCTGCTCTGAGAAGCCTTGAGAAAGGCAGGCTTAGAGGCTTATGTCCATGGTGGCTCCTTGCTTCTTTCTTCCCAGCACTTGGAGCACTTGGAGACCCTGACTCCAAGTGCTCTTCTCCAACAGCTCTTTATTGTTTCCTTGTCTGTGCCGGTGGATGGAATGGACCCAGACTGCTCCATGTACTGCCATTATATACTCTCCAGGGGCCAGCTGGGGACCAATCAGAGGCAGTCATCCCACACGGATCTTGGCCAATCAGAGGGGATATGCAAATTTGGTTTTGTAAAAGTAGCCAATCAGGCATGGCTCCCGAATGGTCCAATCAGGAGTCATTCAGGGGCTTAGAAACAGCCAATCAGTGTCAAGGGGTCTAAGGCGAGGAATTGGACGCCAGTACCATCTTTGGGAGCTCTACGACCCTGAGTTCCCAGATTAGGGCAAAGGTGGTTGCCTGGGGAACAAGCCTCAGACCTCCAATGGGGCCTAGATAGGCCCTGGGGCAGCCTACCAACTGAGCTAACTCCCAGCCCAAATCCTATATAAGTAATGCTTATTATTTTATCAGGTATTTACTTGAATAAATGTATGAAATTTGAGTTGTTTTTTTTTTTCAGGGGGTGGATAGGTCCAAATAGTACATTTGGGTGAAATTATATGTCCCAGTAATTTTAGCAATTAGTAACTGCCACAGAAGTGTTGTTGTTAGATGTCATCGACTCATAGCCGACTCATAGCAATCCTCACAGGGTTTTCAATGGCCACAGTAGAATGACTAAAATAGAATACAGGAAAAAAAAATGGCAGAAGACTGCTATAACATGTCAACAGATTAACAGAAAAAAACATAATAAACAAATTTACCATTCCTTTTGGTTACAAAATTTCTTCCTGAGTTAACTCATATTTCTTCTCTCACTACAGTAATCTGTGATATTGACACTATTACTAGCCTCATTTTCCATATGAGGAAACTGATGCACAAACAAATTAAGTTCCTTGCTCAAAATCACTCACTGAGTAAGGAGTGAAGTTAAGATTTGAACTCAGGTCATCTAGATCTCAAACCCACATATTTAATTAGCCACTACACTCTACTGATCCTTCCCATATGCTGCTGGTATTTCTAAATAATGATTATAGCAAAAGACAAAGGTGAAAATGGCTTTATAGTGTTGCATGTCAAGCTGTCCACAAAATGACTTATAATATCCCAAAAGACTATGCTCTGAAGAGCTCAGAGAGATGATTTTGTCAGTAAATACACTCTACCTTGGACCTGCTTCCCAGGGCAGCTGATCTCTCCACTTCCCACCTCCCAAAAGCAGCTCTCTGCAGGCCCAGGGGTGGTCCCACCTGGATTGGTGGCAGAGCAGGGAGCAGTTACATCTGGCTCAAGGCAGGCTCTCTTTCTCCCCCTTCTTGTTGTGCCCTGCAGTGCCTGCATATTCTCAGGGGATTCCCAATTACAGAACTTGGCACTGCCCAAGCTGGGCCAGCTGGCCCTGGGACATCCCCAGCACCCAGGCGCTCTGTTAACACCAGGAGGTAAGGCGATGCACAGCATTGCAGCTCCACCCCTGCCCAGGGTCCAGATGGTCACAAGTCAAGTCTCCCAGGAATCCAGCCAGAATCCAGGCATGTGACTCAGCCACCACGCCTCATCTTTTCTCCTCACAGATGGAGCAAAGGGAGCTTGAGGAGAAAGAGAACACCCCAGCCACACAACAAAAAAGATCCAGACCTGCCCTTGCAAGTAGTTTCTCTCAGTAATAGCAGCAGATGTGTCATCCAAGCTGAGCCCATGGTCACCTCCACTGACCCCTCATGCCTCTACTTTAAGTCATCCCTAACCAAAGTGGCCAGCAGGCAGCCATGGCTGTGAGAGGCTGTTTGTGTTACCACCATTTCCACCCAGACCTGGAGCACGGAGCTCCTCTTGGTCTTCAGGTACAAAGGAAGAGCTGAGACTTCCCCAGGGGACACCAGAACAGCAGCCTCTGCAGGGTCAGCAGTGGCAGTTCTACTGGCCACCTGACCGATGGGCTCCTGGACTCCCACATGCATGTGACAGCCACAAGCAGAGTCTGGGGAGGCTGGAGGGCCTCAGGTGGGCCCATTGGTCCAGACCAGGTTACCATCAACCAACACTTGGAATTAACTCAGCTTCCTCTCTTCTTCAACCCAAAGCAAATATCCACAACCCCCTTTAAAGCCATTCAAGCATTTTCAACAAACTTTGTGGTGTATAATATCCTTTCATAAGTAATATTTTATTTATTCTTACATGAAATTCAAGAGGTATGAGGACAGATCACCATGCCCATTTGGTAGGCAAAACAACAGGTTCTAGAAGAAAGAGGGAATGCCACCATCACCCAGCAAGGAACATGGCAGAGAAATCCAAATCCAGACCTGAGTGAGAAGTTCTGGCTCTTCCCCACTACATCAAGCTAAACCCCTAGTGTGCTAATGCCTCATGGGCCACCCGTTCCTCCACAAGTGGCTCCTGCGTATCACACAAAGCAGAAGCAGAATTAGAAATGGATCTCTGGGACCCCTCTACCTCTCCAAGTTGGCTGCCTGGCCCTTTGCATGCCCTTGCCTGCTTTCTTTCACCCTCCACCACCCTGGTAATTACTGCCAGAGCAAATAAGTCAGGCCATTAGACACGAGGGCCTGCAGCTGTAGCCCTGTGGCATCCGATCCCGTCAGATTTCGGAAGCTAAGCAGGGTTGGGCCTGGTTAGTACCTGGATGGGAGACTGCCTGGGAACACCAGAAGCTGTAGGCTTGGGAGAAGGACCTGGCAATCCCCTCCCAAAAATCAATCTGCCATTGAAAACCCTATGAACAGCAGAGAAGCACTGACAATAGTGTTTCCCCTGTTGTACAGAGGGTCGCTGTGAGTTGGATACCGACTCGATGGCACCTAACAACAACATTAGACACAAACACTTGGTCAGCAGTCACCTACGATGGGGCAAGGCAGCAAACAGCTAAAATGAGTAGTTTAGACAATTCTTTCTCTATTGAGATTATAAATGTATAATTCTCTGCATTTATCTCTATCTCTATTGAACAGAAAGCATTCCACAGACAGGTCAGGCTTAGAGTCAGAGAGACACCATTCACACCTGCTTACATCAAGGAAACCCAGGTGGAGAGAGATGGTCTAGGCAGTTCCCTGGGGCAATGTGATGGTTGTAATGTGGAATTCAGGTGAGAGCCCTGCTTTGGGAATTTTTCATGGGATCTATCCAGAAGATTCCAGGCGTGTAACTTGGCGAGCTCACTACGTTTTCCTTTTCTTGTTTGGGACTGGTCCACCAAGCTACTCAGGCCCAGTCTCAAGAAAGGCTCAGGCCCTAAGAGATCAAGTTTGCACATGTTCCTTATTCCTATGGTTGCCTTCCCACCCCTTTCCTCACCCTCTGCCCTCACCATGGTGCTTCGCCATCCTTCCTGGCACACAAAGGAAGCAATCTAGTAAAACTCTGCCATGATAAGATGGGGGTCCCACTCTTCCCAGGAATTATGAATTCACTGCAGCAGAGGAAAGACCAGGGGTCAGGGAGAATTTGTAACTGGTTTATCAATTGCACTGGACTTGGTGGTGGGTAACTGAGAAACATCTTGATTTTTCCTCCCTCCCTGTTTTGCAACTCTGTCCACTTTGTCCTTCCTTCTTCAACTGGGACACTATCTGGGGAAAATCCCAAAACAGATATTAACCAATGACCCTTAATTTCAGATATTAAAAATTCCAGACCAATGTAAAAGAAAACTTGAGTCTCAGCCAGCTCAAGATTACCCCTTCTTTGGCATCTTTCACACACTCTGCCTCCTCAGTCTTCTACCCTCTTGTTTGATCCAGAATGCAGAGATCTGCCATGGCGAGAAGTCATGGTCTCTCCTTTGTCTCTTCCTTCCCACAGTCCTCTTCCTCCTACATTTACCATCTGCTGCAGGCTCTCCAGGTTTGGGGTGGGAAGAAAGATGGAAAGCAAAGGGTACAAATATCCTATTAATAAGGAGGTGGGGTTTTACTCCTCTCTGTGTAGAATTGGCAAAGTTAGGAAAAGAAGGGAAGAAGGGAAAGAAAGGGAAGGAAAGGAAGAAAGAAGAAAAGAAAGAGAAAGAGAAAGAAAAGGAAGGAAAGAGAGAGAAAGAGAGAGAGAGAGAGAGAGAGAGAGAGAGAGAGAGAGGAAGGAAGAAAGTAAGTCCAGTTAAAATTATTTCCTTTTTGTTTGTTTAGTTTTTTGGTGCTCTGGATGGAATCCAGGACCTCACACACATGCTAAACAAGTGCTCCACCACTAAGCTACATCCCCAGCCCTCCCAGTTAAATCTGAATGTCAGGTAAACAAATACTTAATTTGTTAGTATAAGTGTGTTCCTGGCAATATTTGGCCATCCTGTATTTTATCTGACAATGCCCTGGCTACCAAATACCTCTGGGTCACAGAACCTATATTCATTACCTATGGCTGCTGGAACAAATCGTCTCACACTTAGAGGCTTCATACAACTCATTTTGATTTTTTACAGCTCTGGAAGTCACAAGTCTAAATGCGTCAGCAGGAATGCACTTCTGCTGGAGCCCTAGGGGAGAATCCTTTTCTTGTCTTCTAGCTTCTGGAAGCCGCCTGAGCCCTTCTATCTTCAAAGCCATCAGCATAGCATCTTCTCATCTCTCTGACTTCTGTTTCCATCCTCACCTCTTCCCTCTTATGCTTACATTGAGCCCACCTGGATAATTTCAGCATCTCAAGATCCTAATCATATCTGCCATGTCCCTTTTATCAAGTACAATAGCATGTTCCAACTGTTAGGATGAAGACATTTTTGGGAGGCTGTGATTCAGCAACTGTTTAAGATAGATTCCTTTCCAAGGGGGCCTTTTGTGGGTCCTTTGGAGACTTCTTGCTGGAGACCCCCAGTGTGCCCCATTCTCTGATCCAAGCAACATGGGTGATGCCCTCAGCTAACTTAGTACAATTCTTCAGCTCCCACTTGAACAAACACTCCACCAAAGCTCTTTCTGTGGGGGCTTCCTTTCCAGAAATCTTTGGTGGATGCTTTCAAGACCTTTGAGCTTGGCCACATAACATGATGTCTTAGACCCCCAAGGAAACATTCCAGCCCTGGTCCCAACAAATTGTAGAAGTCTATATCACTTCCAGTAAGTGGAAGTGGCCTACACATTTTTTCTCATTAAATAAACCCTCAATTCTCAAAATGATCTTTAACCTTTTTTTTTTTTTTTTTTTTTTTTAAAGATCTAGGCTGAAGGTGGTGATATGCAAAGACCAGGAGTTGCAGGACCAGTTTGGACACTTCTTAGCAAGTTCTGCATGGACAGCCTAGCACCTCCCTAAAATGAGGGTGTGGGCTGTAGGGAGTGGGTATGGCCAGGGCCATCACCTATTTCCAGACAACTGGAAAGTCTAGCCTATCCTTATAGACAAAAAAAAAAAAAAAAAAAACAGTGGAGGTGTGTACAGTGGAGATATACCCACTTCTAACATAGGGAGGGGGGCTGGGATTTAGGTCAGTTGGTAGAGCACTGCATTGCAGTCTCTGAAGTCCCAAGTTCAATTCCCAGCACCGCAAAAATGGGAGAAGGACCTGACAATCCACTCCCAAGGCCATCCCTATGAGGATTACTATGAGTCTGATACCGACTCAACAGCACCTAACAACAACAACAACAGAGGGAGGGCCATGATTGCCTCAAATGTAAGGATCACAAATGAAAACATTCTCCCTATCAACCATTAGCCTTCATGGGAGGCCTGGATCCAGGCTGTATGTCATGCATCTGGCCCTGCCTATCTGAACCAGGGATCAGCATTCTGCAGGAGGAGCTGGGCCCTAAGACACACTTGAGCTGACACAAAGAGCCAGCAATGTTCATTGGCAGGCAGCTTGCATGGTGTCAGGAGGACCCAGGGGTTTGACTTATATGCTCACTCTCAGTTTGTTTGAGCTGGTATAGCCAAATACCACAGACCGACTAGTTCACAAATAGCAGAAATTTATTACTCACAGTTCTGAGAGCTGGATGTCCAAGATCAAAGCACCAGCAAGTTTTATATCAAGTGAAGACTGCTTTCTGGTTCACAAATGGCACCTTCTTGCTGCATCCTCATGTGGTAGAGGGAGTGAGCGGTCCCTTGAGCCTCATTTATAAGGGCACAGATCTCACTTATGAGGGCTCTGCCTCCACTATCTAACCACCTCCAAAAGGCTCCCCTCCTAATAGAATCATCACTTTGAGAGTTAATTCAGCATGTAAATTTGCAGGACACAAACTTCCAGACCATAGTGCCCACCTTACAGGTTGCTTGTGGCCAGGTGTATTTGGAGGAGTCAAGAGGCTGCCTGCTGATTCAGTGGGACAGGCTGCAGACCATACGGAGTATGTGCCATGGCATGGAGGGCAGAGTAGGTTGAAGCTAATGGTGGGAATTCAGTTACAGAGTTGGTCATGAGTGTGATTCTCGATCCCTCATTTACAACTTGTGTGACATTGAGGGAGACACTTAATCTCTGGGTGCCCATTTCTGTGGACTGATAAAAACCATGACCAGGCATGGTGGGGCACACCTGTAATCCTAGCAACTTGGGAGATGGAGGCAGGAGGATCAAAAGTTTTGAGGCCAGAGGCAGCTTGCATAACTTAGCAAGGTCTTGTCTCAAAATAAAAAAGTAAACAAGGGGCTAGGAGTACAGTCCCGGAGTCCTAGGGGGAAAAAAAAATATGATATAGGGCTTTTTATTTTCTTCTTCCTTTCTTTCTTAATTTTGTGGTACTTCAGGGTTGAACCAAGGCCTCACACATACCTTACAAGTGCCCTACCACCAATCCCAATCCATTTGTTCTTGTTATTTTTTTATTTTGAGTTAGGGTCTCAGTAAGTTGCACAGGATGCCTCTGGCCTTCTCCGGAGAAGCCACACGCCACTGCACCTGGCTGACATAGGGCTCTCATGAAGACTAAATGACGTGATAATTACAGACACCTGAGACCTCACTGTACCAAAAATGTCACCTCTCTCTTTCTGCTCCTAAGATGCTCACATGTCAGCATCACGGGTGCCTTCTCTCAGTCTATGTCAGTAGGCAGAGGAGCAGGAAGGAGAAGTTGTCATTTGGTCCCTGTGACACACCTATGCAAACCTATCTAGGACTAAGGGACAGGGGCATCATTACATTAATCATTGGCCTTTCCCAGGTGTAGCAAAATTCCTCGGGCATTTTCTTCTGGGTGTGCCTGCTCATTGGCATTCTGCAGGGACAGATTTTCAGCTTATAAAGATCAGGTGGTTTTCCTATGAGCCTGTGACATAACCTCACCCCTTCATACTCCACACACATGAACTTTCTGGGGGCCAGGAAAGGGGGAGCAAGACAGAAGGCTGCCATACACCCCCAGGACATCTGCACAAAGCCTGATGCCACGGACATCATTCAGCTTACTCAGGAGTAACCGTTTCAACCCAACTTCGAAGCAGACTTTCCCTTCTATAAACACAAGATTCTAGACTAAGTGCTTCCAGGGCATCTCTTCATTTCCCCTCACAGCAGCCTCATCAGGTTGGCATTTTATCATACTAGATTTGCAGAGAGCAAGCTGAGGAACAAAGAGGCGTCAACCTGAGGTTACAGTGTCTGTGCCAGCACCCCATCCTGGTCTGTGCCATGAGGTCTCACTTCCTCTCCTAAAGTGAGCACTGTTTGGTCATCTACCTGCAAATCACTTGACCTGACAGAAATTTGCAAAAAGCTTCACGCTTGATAGATTCTGCCATCTTGAAGCTGACTGAGAGCTCTGCCAGGTGCCTTATCCTCTATGCTGAGCACCCCAAAAGGCAGGAGGAGAGTCTGCTGCACCCTTCTCCTCATGTCCCACTGTTTCCAACTCTGGCAGGTGGGTCATCACTTCACCCACTGAGGCAGAGACCACAGTCAGAGGGTAATGCTTTCTTTGGCTTCAACAGGCCACCAAGACAGGAGATATTGAGTGGATGGCTCAGACTGCCAGGTTCCCTCTCCCCACCCAGGGGACACAGCAGACAGCACTCAAGGGACATCTGAAGGTATGGCCCAGGACTACCATCTACCCTCTCTTATCATAGTCCTGAAGGTGCCAGGACAGGCTGGAGGGTCCTGCCTTCATGGCCAGGTGTGAGCATCCCACCTTGTCCTCTGTGACCCAGCTCTTCCCCCACACATCTTGGCCTTTCTGGAGACCCAGAAGAAGGTGACAGATACCTCAATCTGCACCTGAAAAAGATGAGATGCTGTCCCTCTGGCATTTCCACTCTGAAAGGAAGCCCAGAAACTGAATGGTACCATAACACCAGCAGCTCACACTCAAACAGCCTGATGCTTTTCCAGGCATTTCATAACACAAGCCCAAGCCAGAAACCTCCAGCAACCTCCACACCTTTGTCTCAGGGCACCTTCTCGACCTGCCCAGCAAGCATGTGCTGGGTGAAGGAATTTGTAGGAATTAATGAGATCCTCACAATGAATTGGAAGCTGGCCAGGGTTACACATTCATCCTTATGGACAGACGGAGGGAAAAGAACTGTCAATTGTTGGGGCAGGGAAGTCAGACTTAGCAAATAAAAGTACAGTATTTCCAGTCATATTTGAACTTCAGAAAGCAGTAAGCAATGTATGTAGTATAAAAATGTCCTGTAAATATTTGGAATAGACTTACATGGTAAAATCTCTCATTGTTTATCTGAAATTCAAATTTAGCTGGCCTCCTGTATTTATTTGGCAACCTGGTTGGGGGCTTAATGTGCATTAGACGTCATCTCCACAATCCCTCAACCAAGCCTCTTCCCATCTGGGGACGAAGCAAATACTGAGTTACGATGACTCCACTGGACAGTGAGGATAAGGAGGTGTTGAGGCGGGCCCGATTTGCTGATGGCCTCACAGTTCAGAACATGAAGGTGGGAACCGGAGTCTGCAGAGGCAAGTGTCCCAGCGCAGGGCTGCTTCCCTGACCCTGTTAGAGGGTTGGGGGCTCACGTAGCAAGGAGATGCTGTGGTTGGCCCTGCATTATGAGGTCCCATATCATTAAGGCCAAGGAAGTCTGGCTCTAGCCAGAGGGCTCAGCTTTTACAGAGGACGCAGGCACACAGGCCAGGTCTGCCAGGTTCCTGAGAGGAGCGCTGTGCAGGCAGGTGAGGTGCAGTCCCATGGCACCTGCTTCCATGCTCATAATTAATGCCTTTGTATGAAGTGGTTGAGGGCTATGTGTGGAATGTCTAGATGCTATACTACCAATAACAACCTCAATAAAAACAACTATATGCTGGCACCAATAACAATAGGTCATAGGTGCCAGGCATTATGGTAACTCTTTATATCCATTACTTTTTATAATTCCTACCTCCACCAAGGAAAACAATAATTTTATTACTATTACTAATGGCTACCATTTGATGAGCATTACCGCATACCAGGCCCATGTTGGCACTTCAGGCTATTATATCATTTTTTAAAAAATCTTTTCAGATTGAGTACCATTATCCACCTGTCAGATGACCAGCAGAGAAGGTAAGAAGTATGTCCAAGGTCACACAGCCTTATTTTACACCTGCCTTATTCTGAGGCCTGTACTTTTTGCTGATTCCTGGTGGGACCCCAAAGAGGTTCATGGGGCTCCCACCACGTAGTTTGTCCCTGCTGAAAGAAGGCAGGCAGAACACAATGCCAGTTCCCACCAGCTCTCCCACACCCTTTTTTCCAAAGGGACCTGTGTCAAAACACTCCTCACTTCCCCTCAGGGCTAACTATCCATAATGCCACCCGTTTATAAATCCCCATGGGGAGTCTTGCCCATAGTTTGTGGCCCCTTCCTAATGTAAACCAGGCTTAGTAAGTGCCTGTCATGGGTCTGGCACTCACCCTCCCATTGAGGCCAACTTCCAGCCCCAAGCCTTTTCACCTGGTTGGATTAATAAGCAAAGTGATAGGGTCATGAGACCCAGCAGCCTACTGCAAATGAGAAACCAATGTGTCCATCTCCACAAATCCACTTACGGTTTAATAATTTCATTCAAAACCCTAATGAGACTTTTTTTGATGAAATGGTACAAATTCAGAAGAACAAATGAGAAATTTAAGGGAAAAAACTGTAATGATTAGTGACTAGTATGTCTTCATTTTAACATTTTTTTAAATTATAAGTATAAACAAATTATAGGAAGATACATTAACAGAACAGAAGAATCCAGAAAAAAAAAAAAAATATATATATATATATGTGTGTGTGTGTGTGTGTGTGTGTGTGTGTGTGTGTGTATTTTTTTTTCTGGATACACACACACACATATATATGTATGTATATATGTATGTATAAATGTATATATGTGTATATATATACGTATATAAATATATATATATATGCACATATATTTGAGACAGGGTCTTGCTGTGCAGTCCAGTCTGGCCTCAAACTCATGATTCTCCTGCTTCAGCTTCTTGAGTGCTGGGATTACAGGCATTTACTACCACACCTGCCTCAGAAATGTATCTTACACAAGGAATTTAACATATGGTAAAGGATGTACTTCAAATCAAGGGTGAAGTGCTGAATTATTTGACAACATTATAAGGAAATGGAAACTTCAGAAAATATGAATTTGAGGCTGGGTGCTGTGTCACACACCAGTAATCCCAGCAAATCAGGAGGCTGAGGCAGAAGGATCACAAGTTCAAGGCCAGAGGCAGCCTGTGTAATTTAACAAGGCCCTGTCTCAAGATAAAAAATTTAAAAGGGGGCTGGTGGTGCAGTTCAGTGGCAGAACACTTGCCTAGCATGTGTGAGTCCCTATATTCAATTCCCAGAACTGAAAAGGTAGAAGAGAAGAGAATAGAAGAGAAGAGAAGAGAAGGGAAGAGAGTAGAGTAGAGTAGCAGAAGGAAGGGAAGGAAAGAGATAGAGAGGGGAGGAAGGGAAGAGAAGAGAAAAATATGAATTTAAAACACCATGCCACCTCACTCTTAGAAACCCTTTCAGGTAATCATTAAAATGTTTTAAAAAATACAAAAACTAAAATTAAGCCACAAAGAATGTGTTGTTGTTGCTAGGTGCCATTGAATTGGGTCTAACTCATAGTGACTATGTACAATAGAAGGAAACACTCGCTGACACTGTGCCATGGCCGCCACTTCGTCAGTGCTTCTCTGCTATTCATAGGGTTTTCAGTGGTTGATTGTTTTACAAGATTGTTTCAGCAGTGGGCTGCTGGGTCCTTCTCCCATTTTTGCGGTGCTGGGGATCAAACCCAGGGCCTCAGAGAACTCAGAGCAGCACTCTATCAACTGGGCTAAACCCCAGCCCACAAAGAATATAAGAAAATATAAATAAGTTTTATATTATTTCTAGTTAGGGAAAGACTTTGTTATTAGATACCGTTGAGTCAGATCTAACTCATAGTGACCCTATGTACAACAAAAGGAAACACTTCTCAACACTGTGCCATGCCCACAATCTTTTTTATGTTTGGGTCCATTGTTGCAGTCACTGTGTTTCTTCTCATTTTGAGCTGTGAAACATTAGCAAATGGAGGTCCCAGGGGATTTACTCCATTCCCATCATTAAGATCAACTCTTCTTTGAGGAGGCAACTTCCCCAATCATTTTTTGAATGCCTTCCAGTCTGGGGGCTCATTTTCCAGCACTATATTTGACAGTGCTACTCTGCTACTCATAGCGTTTTTGACAGCCAATTGTTTAAGAAGTGGGCTGCAGCTTATTCTTCCTAGTCTGTCTTGGTCTGAAAGCTCAGGTGAAACCTGACCACCATGGGTGGCCCTGGTTGTATCTAAAATACCAGTGATGTTTTTAGCATCACAGCAACATGCAAGCCCCAAAGCATGACAAACTGACAGATACACGGGAAAGGGAAAGACTACATAAGTATAAAAGCAACATAAGAATCAAAATGGAAGTGATTATCACTAAAAACTTAAAATTCTTGCAGTAAATCAAAATTTCCACACTTGTGTAGTTTTCTCCTTGGGATATAGTCAGAACAATGGAGGACACACTCAAACCACACCGGAACCATAGCACAGGCACACATGCATGAGGACTCCTCCAAAGTCTGCCAACTAACTCCTCCTTGTCAGAATTTAACATAAGTGACTCCATTTTGATTCTGACATTTTTTTCAACTATTTCTACCTTCTGATTGCTTTTTAATTTAAAAACTTATTTTTGTTAATTTGTATGTTTTTTATTAGAGATATTAACCCAGTGTCATATGTATTGCCAATTTTTTTTTTTTTCCCCTGGTACTGGGGTTTGAACTCAAGGTCTCACGCTTGCATGCTTTGCAAGTGCTGGACCACTGAGCTGCACCCTCAGCCCATTTTTTCACTTTTTGAGACAGGGTCTCGCTAAATTACGCAGACTGCCTCTGGTCTTGAACTTGCGATCCTCCTGCCTCCGCCTCCTAAACTGCTGGGATTACAAGCATGTGCCACCACGCCCGGCCCTCCAACTTTTTTTTAGTTTGTCATTTTTACTTCAACTCTGTTCATTACTCTTGATATGCAAAAGATTTTTTAAATGTATATATTTGAATCTATAAAATATTCCTTTGTAGTTTCCCTTTGGTATCATGTCTTCTGCACTTCAAGACTAAAAATATTAAGCCAGTATGGTGGCAAACACCTATAATCCCAGCAACTAAGGAGGCTGAGGCAGGAGGGTCATAGGTTCAAGGCCAGAAGCCAGCCTATGCAATTTAGCAAGACCTCTCAAAAATAAAAAAAATAAAGTGGGGGAGTCTCGAGGTACATCTTGGTAGTGGAGCACTTGCCTAGCACACGTGAGGCCTTGGAATCAACCCTCAGTACTGCCTCATCCCCCACAAAAAGATTTTATGTAAGGAAAGAAATGTGAGGTCCAGCTCATGAGAGGATTCATTGAATACAGAAAGTTAAAATACCCATAGCACTCATGTAATTTTTGTGTCTTTGGAGAGATATACATAGGAAATGGGACAGGAGAGAGTTATTCACACATGAAGTCTCTGATGCACATGATAGACTCTTTTATAATATGTGGAAAGTCAGCAATGCAGAGAAGTGGTTTGCACATGTGTGTCATCTAGGCATCCTATTTCTGGCCCTATACAGACTTCTGAGGAGCTACTGCAAATGAGATATTGCTCTTGTTCATTAACCTTAATAGTAACATAGAAAACAAGTTTAAGACTGTTTAAAATATCAGTTTTGAAATTCATATTTTGTGAATGCATTTCAAGAGATATCTATATAAACATAAATATCCTATATAAACAGTAGTGACTTTGTAAATATTTAAAATATTGAAGTATTTAAAATAATCAAAGCACTAAAAATGATTTTATTTTTATTTCAGTTTTGGTTTTGGTTACATGTATTCCTACCATTTTATTTTTTGATGCTATTGTGATGGAATATGCTATCCTTATATTTTATAACTGGTTTTTGATATGTAAGAAATTTTTAATTTTTATAGATTTATTTTATACCTGTGGACTCTACTGAACTCTATTTCCAAAAGTTATTTTTCTACCAAGAGAATCACAGAATATCTTCAAATGAAGAAAATTTTGTCTCCTCGCCAATATTTAGACATCCTACTTAACAGTCTTGCTCATTGTATAGACTAGCACTTTTAGAACATGAAAATAATGGTGATACTTATTTTTCTTAGACTTTAATGTGACTAAGTCTAATTAAGCATAATGCTGACAGCTTGAGTTTTTTTGTAAAGTCATATTATGGATTTTTATATGACTTTTTGGCATCAAAATGATCATGAGATTTTCCTACAAGGTTGGTTATATGAATAGACTTGCTAATATCTTTTTGTCTCTATATTCAAACTGAAACTGAAGGAAATTAGAACAAGTGTATGAGAGCCAAGTTATGGCCTTAAGTATATCCCACCTGAGTTCAGAAGCCACTTCAAGAACAGATTTAATTCATTAGACACAATTAGACACAAATGATAGAAGACCAGATAAGTTGTGGCATGGCATCAAAAATATCATTCATAAGGAAAGGAAACAGTTATTAAAAAGACAGGGGAAAAAAGACCAAATTACATGTCAAAAGAGAGTCTGAAACTTGCCCTTGAACATCAAGCAGCAAAGTAAAAGGAAGACATGATGAAGTTAAGGAACTAGACAGAAGATTAAAAAGGGCAGCTCAAGAAGACAAAATCAAATATTATGACAGGTGCAAAGAGCTAGAGACAGAAAACCAAAAGGGAAGAATACACTTTGTTCTTCTCAAGCTTAAGGAATGAAGAAAAAATTCAATCATCAAGTGGCAATAGTGAAGGATTCTACAGGAAAAATATTAAATGACGCAGGAAACATCTAAAGAAGATGGAAGGAATACACAGTCTACCTACCAAAAAGAACTGGAGGATGACCAGCCATTCCAAGAGGTTGCATATGATCAGGAACCAATAGTATTGAAGGCTGCCTTGAAGGAATTGGCAAAAAGCAAGGCTCCAGGAATTGATGAGATACCAGTAGAGGTATTTCAGCAAACAGATGTAGCACTGGAAGTGCTAACTTGTTTATGCCAAGAGATTTGGAAAGCAGCTACCTGACCAACTGACAGGAAGAGATCTATATTTGTGCCTATTCCCAAGAAATGGGATCCAACCGAATGTAGAAATTACTGAATAATATCCTTATCCTTAAGATCACACACAAGCAACATTTTTCTAAAGATCATTCAAAAGCAACTGTAGCAGTATATAGACAGATAACTGCCAGAAAATCAAGCCAGATTCAGAAGAGGATGTGGAACCAGAGACATCATTGTTGATGTCAGGTGGATATTAGCTGAAAGCAGAATATACCAGAAAAATGTCTATTTATGTTTTATTGACTATACAAGGGCATTTGACTCTGAGGATCACAACAAATTATGGATAATTGCAAAGAATGGAAATACTGGAGCACCTAATTTTACTCAGGAGGAATCTGTACATGGACCAGGAGGCAGTCATTTGAACAAAACAAGGAAACACTGCTTGGTTTAAAGTCAAGAAAGGTGTGCATCAGAGCTGTATAATTTCACCATTCCTCTTCAATCTCTATGCTGAGCAAAAAATCCAAGAAGCTAGACTTTATGCAGAACAATGCAGCATCATAATTGGAGGAAGCCTCATTAACAACTTGTGTTATGCAGATAACACAACTCTGCTTGCTGAAAGTGAAGAGGATTTGAAACATTTCCTGAGGAAAATCAAAGAACACATCCTTCAGTATGGATTGTGACTCAACAACAAAACAAAAGTCCTTAAAACTGGGTCAGTAAGCAACTTCATGATAAATGGAGAAAAGATTGAGGTTGTCCAAGATTTTCCTTTATTTGGTTCTATTATCAACACCCAATGAAGGAGCAGTCAAGAAATCAAAAGATGCATTGGGAAAAACCATTGCAAAAGATTCTTTAAAGTATTGAAAAGTAAAGATATCACATTGAAGACAAAGGTGCACCTGACTCATGCCATGGTATTTTAATTGACATCATATGGTTGTGAAAGCTCGAGACTGAATAAGGGAGACAGGAGAAGAATTGATGCTTTTGAATTATGGTGCTGGTAATGAATACTGAATATATCATGGACTGCCAAAAGAACCAACAGATCTGTCCTGGAAGAAGTGCAACCAGAGTGCTCCTTGGAGCAAGGATGGCTAGACTGCATCTAACATATTTTGGACACATAGTCAGGTGGGACCAGTCCCTGGAGAAGGACATCATGTTTGGGAGAGTGGCAGGTCAATGAAAAAAAGGAAAACCCTCAACCATATGGATTAACACAGGGTCTGCAACAATGGGTTTAAAATAAGATCATGTGCCTGGCACAGAATTGGGGAGTATTTTGTTCTATTATACAGAGGGTCTCTATGAGTGGGACCCAACTCAATAGAACCTAACAATAACAACAACAACAATAAAGTAGAGGCAAGATAATGAATACTTGAAAGTTGTATTTTGGAAACTTCATGCCTTTCCTAATATAAAAGCAGATCATTTTTCTGCGGTCCTTAGCAAACCTAGGAGGTCTCACTTCTATAGAAGGTATCATTTTAGATTGAGTGGGACAACGGGGGCTTTAAAACATCCTATACTGACACATAACATACTTGTGTCTTCATACACTGCACCTATCCTCACACAGTGCAGCAGTTCATGGATATTGGCATCTTTCTTCCAAAGTTTCCCAGGCATTATACTCACTTTGACTAACTTTCTTCAGATGTTAAAAAAAAAAAAATGCTGGAGCTATGAGTGATAAAAGTAATTTCTCTTTTGCATAGTTCCTTTATCCAGATGATCAAGTTAGACTTCAACTGAAGGCAAGGACAAGGCTTGGACTGGAAGGGCCCTCAGACTCCTGAAGATGTTTCATCAGCCGGGCAAGAGGCTGCACTGAGGGAAAAAAACAAAAAACAAAAACTAATCACTCCCTAAAGAATGTCAGAGCTTTTCAACTCTTAGCAAAGTTGGGCCAGCTACAAAGGTATTGTGCAATTTGTCTTTCCAAGGAATTTATAGTCTAAGGGAGAAGCAGACTTTAAAAAACAATTGCTCTGCGATCATGACCCATAGAAAGGCCCTATGCCACTGCTTCCCAAAGCTACAGGTGCTCAGGCTGAAAAGACACACCAAGGCAGCCAAGCCAGAAAGATCTGGAAAGGAGGCCACAATTCTACCCTTTCAGAACTGTGACCACTGTACTTCTTTGACTCTAAGACACTGTGGATTATAAAATTCACCAAGGAGCCGGGTGCGGTGGTGCATGCCTGTAATACCAGCAGCTTGGGAGGTGGGGGCAGAAGGATCACAAGTTCGAGACCAGAGGCAGTCTGCATAACTTTGTGAGACTCTGTCTCAAAAAGTAAAAAAAAAAAAAGAAAGAAAAGAAAGAAAGAACAGTTCAGTTGTCCATCACTTGTAAAGCATAACCTAGGCACCTCATTCCCCTGACCCTAGTCCTGATCTTGTTTAAATTACATGTTTTTTTTTTAAAGACCTTACATTTTGGAGTTTTTTGTTGTTGTTGTTGTTGTTGTTGTTGTTGTTTGGTTGGTTGGTTGGTTGGTTTTGTTTTGTTGTGCTAGAAATTGAACTCAGGGTCTCCCACACACTAGCCACATAATTTTGTATTAACAGCAAAATTGAGGAAAAGGTACAGAGATTTCCCATATACCCCTGCCTCCACACATGCATAAACTCCCCTCATCAACATCCCCACTGGAGTGGTATACTTGTTACTCCAGGTAAACCTACAGTGACACATCATTATCTCTCAAAGTCCTTAGTTACACTAGAGCTTGTTCTTGGTATTTCACCTTTGGTGGGTTTTGATAAATTTATGACATGGATCTACCATTAGAATATTATGCAGAATAGTTTTACTCCTTCAGTTCACTGAGCCAAATGACAATCATTTCTGGAAACACCCCCACAAGACACACCCAGCAGGATGCTTTACGAATTTTCTAGGTATCTCTCTCTCAATCCACTCAAGTCAGCAATGAAGATTAACCATCATATCCGGGAACAGAGGACCTAAGGCCCTGTAGGCAGTGTTGGGGTCAGGAGTTGCTATTCCCAGCCAAAGCTCTGGTGCTGTTTCCCTCCTGAAGCCTACCTTGCCAATTTTTATAGAGAGCTTCTATATCAAATTTTCAAACATTTTCCTGTGAAAATTTTCCCCATGCGAAAGTCAGATGATATCAAATATCCTCCCACCACTGAACTTGGGTAACTCTAAGGAAAAGTATAGAAACGAAAACAAAAAAATGTTTAGTCAGGGTGTGGTGCTGGGGATCAATCCACAGGCTTTGCACATGCTACGCAAGTGCTCTACCAAAGAGCGACATCACCAGCCCTTGGTTTTCTCAGTCAGAGTCTTGTTATGTAGCTCAAGCTGGCCTTGAACTCACTATGAGGCCCAGACTGCCTTTGAACTCAACATCCTCCTTCATCAGCCTCCCAAGTGCTGGGACAGCAGGCATGCACCACCATGCCTGGCTAGAAACTCAGAATGTTCACACTAACAGTGGCATCCTTATGTAATAAAAGAAAAACTCAGACAAAATGAGACTCAGTGACTTGCTTGGGGTCATGAATGTTTTTAAGAACATCCCCAGGAGACCAAATAAGCAAAAGGGAACTCACAGCAATGCTGGGAAGCACCAGAGCTTATCCATGGGAGTGATACAGTTACTGCTGTGGCCAGTGAGCCCTGAAGCGTGACACCAAAACAAGGTCACAGTAGGTTAGTTGTGCCCTGGTTTCTCCCCAAAGGATGATGGTTTGCTTCTTGTCCCCCTACAACTGTCTGGTGGCAGATGGTAGTCTGTCACACGGAGGGGGCTCAGCTGTCTGGGGTTGTGACTTCCTCCTCCCATGATAGAGGCCTCTGCCAAGTGGATGTGTCTATAAATGTCTCCACCTACAACTTGCAAAGCACCGGAGGTCATAGGTCTGGACTGGCCAAAGCTGGAGTGAGCATTTTTTTTACTTTGGCAGATAATGGGGTGGGGGGAGACAGCACAGTGGCACTGACATGAAACATACTAAGGACGAAAGAGAGGAACTGATACAACAGTGGCAGATCTCATGATAACTGCAGCTCAAAAATAAAAACAGTCCCAACTCACATGGTGTCTCGCACCTCCTGCTAATGCTGTGACCGCATTGCAAAGGGAAGTTGGCTCAACTCACTGAAAGAGCACATCTGACCCTTGCTAGGTTTTGCAAGTGAGAGCCAGGGATGTGACTGGGCCGTTTGTGTGTGGAATGGGGATCGACATCTGCAGCAATTTTATCTGTCCCCTTTTTTCTCTAAGCAGGGAACAAGGGGTCAGTGGGACTTCAGAGAGGTCATGAGGACAGTCACAACAGGGGAGGAAACAGGGGAATGGATGGGTTCCAGCCCCAAACCTTTCCAGTTTTTCTCCTCTTCCTTTTGAATGTTGAGCAGATTAGTAGCAAGGTCCAGCCACAAGGCAAACATTATATTTGGATAAACAATGCTGCACTAAGCCGTTGCAGAAGATGTATCTTGAGCTGCTAGAAAATAAGCAGCTTTAACTTCTCTCAGACAGTAAAACTTATGGGAGGGGATCCCTCTCACACAGCATCCCTCTCCTTAATGACCAGGTACTACAGTGGAACTGGGCCAGGTTAAGGGATAACGAAGATCCACTCAGCCCTGGCTACATATTAGCTTAACTGGGAAAACTGTTAATAAATTCAGATGCCTCAGCTCACCAGACAATTAAATCATAATCTCAGGGGTTCTGCCTGAGCACTGAGTAACTTTGAAAAGGCTCCCTCTCCCCGCCTGCACCCAGGGTGTGCAGTCAGGGCTCAGAATGACTGGCCCAAAAGCTGAGGGAGGGGCCCTCTGTAAAGTGGAGTGACCACAGCAGCCACTACAATGTCCAGACACAAAACATGTTTTAGCATCCCTGAGTGATAGGCCGCGCCCCATAAGATAATGTGCCAGTAATATGTTTGGCTTCTCATTGCTTCCTCTCCGCCTGCCCCCTAGTCCTTTCCAGGTAGTAGACTGCAGAGCTATGTTGCTTTTTGGAAACAAACACTTCCATGTTTCTTTGAGGACAAGCCAACTGGGACTATCCATCAAGGTTCCCACCTCCTGGCTAAGGAGGAGCAAGTGAAGCCAACCCAGCCCTCCCTCCCCAGAGCCTGACTCAGAGTGGAGTGACCCAGGAGCAGAAAATGGCTGGAGCCAAGTTACACTGGTATGACCCAGGAATGACTAACCAAGAGTCCGGGAGATGCCCTGACTCCCAGGATCTGGATGTTAGGCCCCTCCTTCAAGTCTGTGAGCTGCCCAGGATCCAAAACACTCCTCTTTGCTTTAGTCAGCAAGAATTGGCTTCTGTTGCTTGCAATCAAATAACTCTAATTGATGTCTTCATTGATCTGCATAGGTTAAGCTGTGGTCTGGTTAACAACCCCAAACTTGTGACTTAAAACACAAAAGTCGGTTTCTTTCTCACACATCATGCCCATCACAGACCACTAGGACCCAGCTTTATGTCATCATCTTGTGGAGCTTCAGGCTTATGAGAAGTCATCCTTGGAACATCGCCAATCACTGTAGCAGAGAGAAAGGTGCACCTGAGGGGGCTCATGATGTCCATTAAATGCTTTGGCCCCAGGTGGTATATGCCAGTGCTCACAACTCATTGGCCAGAACTTATCAGAATTCTCATGGCCCTGCCCAACTGTTAAGTATGACCCCACAGTGCCATATTTGGCCAACAGCACAAATAGTCTTTAGGTACATGAGGAAAACAATTTATATATACTGAAGGCAACCAGCTCTATTATAGCCTCAGTAAGCTTTTGTGGGCTAGCTTGGAAACCTGACCACTATTCAAAACAGTGTTTCTATAAGAACCCATGTGCCAAGTTCCAAGCTGCTGACTTACAAAATAAGTCAGAACACAAGCTGTTAGTAAGTAGAGGCTTTGTATACTTAAGATATTATTTTAGAAACATGGACCCAGAATTTGACAGGCTGGATTGAATTATTCAAACATAGCCATGAGAACCAGGGCCAGCTACGTGATTTGCAGGGCCCAGTGGTATAGTCCCTTGTTCAAAAAGCAGGAAACACTGGGTGTGGTGGTTCACATCTGTAATCCCAGCAGTGGGGAGGTGGAGGCAAAAAGGATCACGAGTCTGAGGCCAGCCTGCGCTACATAGTAAGACCCTGTTTCAAAAAACAAAACGAAAGGGCTGTTAGGCTGTTAACAATTTTCTTTTTTCCAGGATCTCTCTCTCTCTTGATTTGTCCTAGTTGGTGTTTTTCCTTTGCTATTTAAGTTTTTGGAACTCCCTATGTAGCTCAGGCTGGTCTCAAACTTGTGTTCTTCCTGCCTCTATAGAGAGAAAAGTAAAGAGAAAGTAAATTTTAAAACAATTAGCTGGAATTTTACCCTTCATTTTTACATTGTGCAATGCCAGTTTCAAATGCAAATACAGCATTTTACACACTTCTATTTCAGAGTTGTTGCATGCATATGTATTTCATTCTTAACAGTGGAAATGCTACACAAAACTAACTCAACTCATTTCATTTCACATCTTAACACAAGGCATACAACCAGCATCCTACTTTCAGCTTAGTGAAAAGGAAGGAAGGAGAAAAGGTACTATGGTTCTCCTATCTGTCCCTTCCCTTCTGTGTCACCACTTTCAGTGGAGGTGGTTAGCTGACAAAGGGAAGGAACAGGAGTAAGAAAAGACATGATAGGGTTCCTTGGTCATTTCTGCTTCCTGCCTTTCCCTGTGTTCAAAGCAAGTTTTGTTGTTGTTGCTGTTGTTGTTGTTCTTGTTGTTGTTGTTTGCTTGTTTGTTTGAGATAGAGTTTCACTAAGTAGCCCAGGCTAGACTTGAGCTCATGATCCTTCTGCCTGTGCCTCCCAAGTGCTGAGATTACAAGCATGTGCCACCATGCCTGGCTCAAAGCAAGTTCTGACTTGAACTCTAAGCACAGCCTCCCAGGCTGTTAGAACCCCTGCTTCCTCAGGCATAGACACAACATGCTTACCTCACACCTGCTCTGAGTCTCACTGAACTTCATGCACTATGGGTCCACTGAAGTCTGTGCTGCTGGGGCATCACGAACATTATCTGCAAAGAAGGTGGCAAGGACAGGTGTCACACACTCATATTCCATGTGTCTCTCTCATAGAATGCTCCATTGTACCATGGGACTTCTCTACCAAAGCAGACAAAGAAAAAAACTATTAAGAATTCTGAGACAGTGCTAGCAGAGCATAGGCCCTCTGCCACATGGAGCACAACTCCATGATGAGAACTATATTCCTTTACCCTTATTGTTGTTAGGTACTGTCAAGTCGGTGTCCAACACATAGCAACCCTATGTACAATAGGCAAAACAGTATTGTCAGTGTTTCTTTATTATTCATAGGGTTTTCAACAGCTGATTACTTTTTGGGAGTGGGTTTCTGGGTCCTTCTGCCAAGCCTATAGTACCTGATATTCCCAGGAGGTCTCCCATCCAAGTACTAACCAGGCCCGATCCTGTTTAGCTTCCCAGATCTGACCGGGATCAGAAGTTCCCTTACCCTTAACCTCACCATAAAAATCAACTTATCCTATACTTAGTTAGCAACTGAATAACACTGTACTTAGAGGTATGAAGTGGGCTGGAGCTATATAGGGCATGCCATTATTTAGTCATTTCATAAGTGTTTACTGAGCACCTACCATGTGCCTTCAGAAAATGGGAATACCAGAGCACCTAATTGTACTCATGAGAAATCTGTACATGAACCAGGAGGCAGTTGTTCGAATAGAACAAGGAAACACTGCCTGGTTTAAAGTTGAGAAAGGTGTGTGTCAGGGCTGTATACTTTCACCTTATCTCTTCAATTTATACGCTGAGCAAATAATCCAAGAAGCTGGACTTTATAAGGAAGAACGAGGCATCAGGATTGGAGGAAGACTCATTAATAACCTGCACTATGCAGATGACACAACCCTACCTGCTGAAAGCGAAGAGGATTTAAAACTATTACTGATGAAGATCAAAGATCATAGCCTTCAATATGGGTTGCGACTAAACATCAACCAAACAAAAATCCTTATGACTAGGTCAGTACACAACTTCACAATAAATGGCGAAGAGATTGAGGTTATCCAAGATTTTGCTTTGCTTGGCTCTATAATCAACACCCATGGAAGCAGCAGTCAAATCAAAAGATGCATTGCTCTAGGAAAAGCTGTGGCAAAAGATCTCTTTAGAGTATTGGAAGGGCTGGGATTTAGCTCAGTTGGTAGAACGCTGCGCTGCAGTCTCTGAGGTCCCAAGTTCAATTCCCAGCACCACAAAAAAATGGGAGAAGGGCCTGGCAATCCACTCCGAAAGCAATCCCGAAACAGCCATTGAAAACCCTATGAGGGTTGCTATGAGTCGGATACCGACTCGACGGCACCTAACAACAACAACAAAAACAAGAGTATTGAAAAGCAAAGATGTCACATTGAAGATGAAGGTGCATCTGACTCATGCCATGGTATTTTCAGCTGCATCACATGGTTGTGAAAGCTGGACACTGAACAAGAGAAACAGGAAAAGAACTGAGGCTGGAGATGTCTATTGAATATACCTTGAACTGCCAAAAGAACTAACAGATCTGTCCTAGAAGAAGTGCAACCAGAGTCCTCTTTGGAAGCAAGAATGGCCAAACTGCATCTTACATATTTCAGACATGTAGTCAGGAGAGATCAATCCCTAGAGAAAGATATCATGTTTGGGAGAGTGGCAGGTAAACACAAAAGAGGAAAACCCTCCACTAGATGGATTGACACAGTGTCTGCAACAATGGGCTTAAACATAGGTAAGATAGTGTACCCAAGGGAAAGAGCTGGTGTGGAGTCTTCCACCAGAGCCGCTCCATTCTGCCTAACTCAACACAGCCCAACCCCAAGCCTGGAAGAAAATACAGGTTTAGTCTTTTTAAACATCCCTAGAAACACCACCAATAACAAAGAAACCATTCAAATCTCTCTCCAAAACAAGTGCTTACTAATTTCTGTTCACTTAAAAAAAAATTATAATGCATTTCTTGACAAATAGAATACTTGACCACTGACATGAAGATTGAAACCTCTAGAAAAAAAATTAAGATTTCCTATTTATCCCTTGTTTTTACTTTTCCTTTCCTTTAGTAAATCAGTAGACAAAAGTTACCAGGAGCCTCTCTAGGATCTTGTTCTTGAGTCATTTTTATATCCAGGTTCAAATTCCACTTCTGTTAATTTTAAAACATCTAAGTGTTGGGGGAGAAGAAAGTATATTGTCACTTCTGAAACTAAAAGTGCGCTGAACTTACAAGGAAGAAATCAGGGTGGAATATGCTATGCCTCCAGACCCAGGTCCATGCCCTGCACCTGCCTTGTCCTCTCTTTAACGTGAGCAGAGGTGAATTTGAAAGTTAATGCGTGGCCCAGTCTTCCTGCCTGGCTTCCCAGGCTTGTGCAGCGGGCTGAGGAGCAAAGTTGAGGGACTCGGCCCTGGACGTTGGGAGGCTCGCCACCCGGGCCTGGTTCGCTCTGTGCTCTCGTGTAGAACAGAGGGCTGTTGGGGACGCTAGTTACCCATTCGCCACTCCTGCTCAGACCTGGGCTGAATGGACGCCGGTGGCGTTATTTGCTGGCGGATTCTGCCCACGTCCCTTTGGCGTCAACACTGGCATCTCTGAAGCTGGCTTTGTCTCCCAGCTCATTGTCCGCTTCCGGCATTGGAGGCCCTTAAAGAACTTCATGAAGTGGAGGAGACAAGAAAAGGGGCAGTCAGACAGGACACACTGGTTGTACTATTCTTAACAGGCCGTCCGATTCCAAGCAGCTCTTGCATCTTGAATAGATAATGAAAGGTTAACACACAGCTGCGCCCCGTTATCCTAACATGGGCGCTTAGGAGAAAACCTCAAAAGCCAACGCAGGTTCATCAAATGACCCAATGTACCTCTCTGATGCGAGATGTGGGTAACAGGAAAGGCTCCGAGGAGGTAGATGGGAAGTCTCTACCATTCGTTTGATTTTGATGGGAACCTAAAACTGCTCTTAAAACAAAACAAAACAAAACAAAAAAACATAAAGTTCATTAAAGAATTGAAAATTTTAAAAAGTAAAAGCCATAAGGAAATTTCCCTATGCAAAATAGTTTTCATATCTGAGCCCCAATTATTCACATATACATGGGGATGAAATGAAATGAAAACTAACAAAGAAGTATCTTTTATCCTTAGACAACAGCTATTTGCATGTAATTTAAAATATCAGTATTATATTTTAAAACACAAATATCTTAATACCATTAATTAAACATTTTCATCACCCTGAACTAAGCCCTTTAATTATTTTATTGACTTCTTAAAGTCAACTATGAGGAAAGTACTATTATCCCCATTTTACAGAAAGAAAGCTTGAATGGGTTAAGAAAATTGGGTTAAGAAATGAATGGGTTAAGAAAATTGTATCAAGTCACACACCCAGTAAATGACTGAGCTGGGAAATTGACATTAAATGAAAGAGGAAAAATATAGGAGAAGGGAAGTCATTAAGTCATTTTTTTTTTTTTTTTTTTTTTTTTGCCTAAAAGGAAACAAAAAAAACATGTAGAACATTTTAATTATGGGATGGGGAGGTAGTTTAGTGGTAGAATATTTACTTTGCATGTAAAGGCTCTGGTTCAATCCCCAGCACTGTAAAATAATAGTAATAAGAGTAACAATATTAACATTAATAATAATTGTTATTATTGAAAAAAAAACACCTGTACCTTTGTCTCTAAAGAGTCTGCAGCCCTACCACTGTGGCACCAGATCTCAGAAGCTAAATAATGCGGCCTGGGTAGCACTTGGATGGGAGATCGCCTGGGAACACCAGGTGCTATAGGCTTGGGAGAAGGGCCTGGCAACCCGCTCCCAAATAACAATCAGCTGTTGAAAACCCTATGGCTAGCAGAGAAACACTAATAATAGCGTTTTGCCTGTTATACATAGAATTGCTATGAGTCAGACACCAACTCAATAGCACCTAACAACAACAACGTCTCTAAAGAGTAAGCTGTAGTTGACCAGCTTGAAGAAGGAAAGAGATAAAAAAGTAAATTGAATAAGTTCACAATTTTTACTGAGGGATGGGTGGTTCTTTGAAGAATTCCCCTGAATAAAATAGAAGCTAAGTTTGGAGAGAGTAAATGGAAGGATGGGAGTGTATAAGAGCAAGGCATGTGTGGATGAGGTGGGACAATCTCATTTATATGACTTTCATATTGGAATTAATTGGCTTTAACAAAATGATCATCTATTGCAGCATCAAGTATTCAAATACACTTTTAAATTACCTAGATTCAACTGTCTGATTAAGCTAAAACAACTTTAAACAGTGTTTAGTTTTTTGTCCAGTGTAGATGCCACTGCCTGCCCTCCTCCCTCTGAGCTGAAGTCCAGAGTGAACCAGGATAAATATGTGACCAACAATCCCCTCTGCTAGCCCCTCACCATGGGCCTGTCATGGGTGAGCATCTCACTGCTGAGTTCTTAAAGATGTGGGTTTGGGGTACACCACAGCCCCTAAATGGAAGCCAGTGACTTCATTTGGTTCTTACCTGAAGAAACAGTCACCTTTCTGATGCCAGAAGAAACAGGATTGGTGTTTGTCTTCCTGGGAGACTATGCAGATCTCTTCCTAAAATATTTTCAAGAGGAACCATAATTTGGTTACATTCTGCCAGTGTGCTACTGTAGAATGTGGCCTCGTTGTACAGAAGACGTGTGGGGGAACCATTGTCATTCCACTCCCAGCCAGACTGAATGGAAACATCAGATCCATCCAGAGTGTGAGAAAAGACCTTAGTAGAAGCCACACCCAACCTTAATGATGAGTCCTTTTTCCTCTCCATTCTCTTCTTTAAAACATTCATTTTATCACATGTAATTGTTCTAACAAGATAGAAACAAAGACCACTACAAGAAAAGTTTCTG